>CAMXCT020000136.1:175000-242253 GCA_947184155.2 Cladocopium goreaui | reverse complement strand
GATTATTATATTTTATCGAAAAAAAAACAAATAATAATATAAATAAATAAAAATACAAAATTAAAAAATATCAAATAATATATATTATAAATTATTATAATATAAAATACATTTAATATATAAATTATTCAAACATATTATATTCAAATTAATATATTTAAAAATAAAATATTTTATGTTCGGATTATTTTTCAAATTTAAATTTATAAATAATAATTATATATATTATTATATTATTATAAATAAATTAATTTATAAAAATAAATATAATATATGGTTTTTTTATTATATATTAATTAAATATATAATATTTAATATCTTATTAATAAATAAATAAATTCTTAATTTATATAATATATTTAAATTAATAATAAATTTACCAAAAACAATATAAATATATATTTTAAATAAAAAATATAATATAAAAAAAATATTTATTAAAAAAAATTACAAAAAATATTAGAAAATACAAAAAAAAACATTAAACCAAAAATAATTATTAATATATTATTATTTTTTAATTCCTAATATAATTAAATAAAATATAAATATAAATTAATTTTAATTTTTCATTATAAATATAATAATTTAAATACATTTAAATAATTATAATATAAAATAATATATATTAATATTATATATAATTTTTATTATATATTAAATATAATAAAAAAAAAAAAATCAATTTTATTGATATTAAATTTGAAATTTAAATAAATTATATAAAATTATTATATTTAAATATTATAAATTAATTTAATATATTTATGTAATTAAATTTATATTATATATTTATTAAATAATATATATATTAATAAAATCATTTTGGATATATAAATTAAATTATTTAAAATAATAAAATTATATAGAAGAAATAAATAAAATATAATTTACGAATCCAAATATTTTCATATATAATGGTATGGATTCCGAAATATATAGATAGGATTTATATTTATATATATATATATATTATTTAATTTATTCGATTCTATCTTATTATTAATATTTTGTTTAAATTATAAATAATTTATAATTATAAATTTATAATATGAAGATATATTTATTATGTTTTCAATTTATTTTGATTCAGATAATATATTTGAATATACATTTATTGTGTTGTCAATTTACCAGCTCACAGGCTCTGGCAAGCTCACCAGCTCTCTAGGGCTCCTGCTTCAGATTTCTTGATATTTTGTTGTTTGGATTCTT
Source organism: Cladocopium goreaui (assembly GCA_947184155.2). Lineage (NCBI taxonomy): Eukaryota > Dinophyceae > Suessiales > Symbiodiniaceae > Cladocopium > Cladocopium goreaui. The sequence goes on along the minus strand of CAMXCT020000136.1, from coordinate 241,038 downwards.
CAAGAAATCGAGCTGGTAATCTGCTTCAAGAAATAATTCTTGATGTTTTTTTCTGCTTCAGGATTCTTTCTCATTGTTTCTCTTGGTAATTCTTTCATCCGGAGTGCGCGGAGATTCTCGTGAAACGTGTCTTTTTTGGCGATCTCATTCTGTGTGGCAACTCATCAGGTTTAAACCACTCATCACGTAAGGATCGCCGATTCAACCGTACAGTGGGACTGTCACAACCAGCACAAGTTGCACCTAAAGATAATGCACCTAAAGATAATACTGAAAGTGCACCTCCCAGGAGATGAAACAACAAGTGAAACTTACATCAGTTGACAAACTTATCATTCTTTAGTTAGATGCAAACCCCGAACAACATGGACATGGCTTCAATGTTGGAGACAGTCCAGCAAGCACAAAAAGTTTCTTGGCGTGTGCCCATGCCCCTTCCGATTAGGTCCTCAGGGCAGCAGTGAGACCCAAGGGAGGTTCAGAAGTAGCTGTAGCTGCTTCACCCAATTTTCAATATTAAGGTGGTCCAGAAAATAAATATATAGAAATCACTGGAACCAAAAGAAACAGTCGTGCCTCAATTGATGTTGGTTAATTTTGTTTATTTCTTTGGGTGTACCACGCTCATTCATCTATCTATCACTTCTGCTGCATTTTCCAAAATGGGCGGAGGGCGGAGATTACAACATATATGATGAAGGATCGGTGTGCCCTGATATCACCCGAACCCCCTGTGGCTAAGGTCACGACCACAGCCATGACAGTTTGTTGATCATGATCTGAGGAGTGATTGACAGCATGGGCTGGCCATCTGCCAGAATATCACCCCTGGATGAATGAATCTGGGTAAATTATAATATTTCACTACCATGAATTAAGGCCATTTGGGGATGATTTCCCTTATTAGCCATGATTCCAGTGAGGTCGCAGTGAGGTCGTTATCATTTACCCAGATGAATGCTCATCCCTGGCTCTTTGATTTCGGGGGTATCATTTTAGTAGCAAATGAAGTCGTTCGGCGCGTGGTACCCCCAAATGAATCAACCAGTTTGTGTTAATTTGTGGCTGGCACCATTATTGTGATTGACTCATAGTTGATTGAAGTTCTACATGGGACCCAAAAAAATGACATAAAAAAGTACGGTACCTGCTGGAGATTGACCAAACGCCTGAGTAAAACATTGCTGATGATTATAAATAATCATGTTCAACGTGTGGGTCTCGTGCACAAGATACATCTATATCAGATCATCAAGTATCATATTTCTGGGAAATATGAAATATGGAGGAAAATCCATAAATCACAAAGCTGAAAAATTCACCCATTTTGTGATAGTTGCCGCAATCCTGCCCCTCATTTGCCCAACAATAAACAACCCTGGTTCTTCATGTTTGGGCCATCGTGAAGTAATTTAAACATATTTAAACCCTACCAAACATGTTCAAACATTGGGTTTGTGTCATGGGTTGGTCCATGTTCAAACCTAAGCCTTGGATTTAATCTGAAAGTCTTTAGTAATTTACCCCACGCATAATACATAAGACTTATATCAACATCTAAGATACTTGTTCCCAATTAACCCCAAAATTGACGCCCCAGTTTATTAACATGGAAGTTCCCGGGTTCCTTAAATAGTCAGGTTTCCATAGTAAATGGTAGGGCCCAAATTGGTAAACTATGGTAGGGGTTTACAAAATCCTTTGTTGATATTGGAACCCATTGAATCGGTCACAGGAAAACATGGAAAACCCTGGCCCCCGGTTTACCAAGTGCTGGTCATTGCAATGGGTTCCCCCACGTTGCCAAAGACCAGCACGTCGGGCTCACGACGCTGTCGCCCAGAAGCCAGGATGATGGCGGGGTACACCAACAACACTGACCTCACGGCGTTAACGCCGTTGTTTGGTCGGTGGGATTTTTCACCGGTGATTGAAGCAACACATCTGGGGATATCATGGAGACATAAAAGCAACTTAACATGATATTTGGGCGTGCTAGGGCTAGGATTTAACCAGTCAATTTGGGGACACCATTCTCTCTCTCTCTCATATTTAACCAGCAATAAACTGGGATCGATCTTAATTGGCTTGCTAGGGGATAATGATAACACTCTATATATAAGCATCAAAAATGTGGATGTTCATCAAATTTTACCATCAACATTTCTTTTTGATAGTTTTATAATCCCCTCCCCTTAATCTTACACACACAGAGAGGTACATATACACACAAATTCATACATATATATATATACATATATATATACATATAAATATACACATAAATCATACAGTAACCCCCTATATCCCCCTATAAAAACCATGGTTCAATACTGGACCTATTAAACATATGGAACACTATGAGCGAAACCATTCGATTTCAGACGATATATTTCCCGAATCTTTTCAGGTGCCAAACCCATATATCATATATCAAGCCGGCCAGCAATTGAGCACCAGTTTTATCAGTTAATTTAGTTTTACACACCCTCCCTCTCTCTCCTCTCTCTCTCTCATTTTCCATCAAATCTACATTTCAAATTGTTGGTGAATTTTTCAAATCGCATCCCCAGCATCCCCAGCGGTGGAAAGCCGCCTGACGCCAGTTTCACCCAAGTGACGGCACCACCAAGAGCGGCAGCAAGATCGAAATGGCCCCGAGGCGACTGAAGATGCCTCCGAGTCCGACGAGACATGCCATCTGGTTATGACATTCACAGTTTGCCATGGAAAATCAATATGTTTAATAGGTAAACCATCTATTTTTATGGGCCATCTATAATATGGCTATGTTAAATAACCAGAGGATGACAGAGATTCGTCGACTTGGGAGATGATGGAACATGGGAACAGAAATTGGAGTGATAAGCAGGTAAGATGTCCACTTACACTTGTACTCACCAACTCATTTAGCAAAGATCAGTCGTCAGTTCTACCATGTTCTACCCATCCCCACAAGGAGGAATGAAAGAAATGAAATCAGCAAGCCCTCAAAAAATTCGACATTCATTTCCCTGTCAGTGATCACAGCAATCGTTTATTTCCACAAAGTCGGAAATCAATCCCTAATTTCGCGTCGGAATTGCTTCAACAGGCAGCTGATGTCTGTGAAGATCCTGGGGGGTCATAGGATCTACCCGTGCTTCCAACACAGAATCCTTCATCGAGATGGATGTGGGTCATGATTTGAGGTTCAAAAAATATCAGACAGGTGCTCTGTTTTTATAGACAGGAACCTTTTTCTGAAGTATTCAAACCATCATTCAAATGATAAACAGTTACGGATTTAACCATGCATTGCCATTTTGTAAATTATGGATGATCCGGTCATAAATGATTGTATCATGTTATAAACCTCCCACTTGCAGATCAATGTACATTATAGATTGACCATCTATAAATATCTATAAATCATCAAAATTAACAAAACGACTCATTGCCCCACACAAATTCTTTACAGGTCCTTCCTATGTCTGTTGGTTTAGTTCCACCCAACGAGTTTCGATATCTCCACCATAAACTATAAACTCAAGAATTCTGTTACCTGTATACCAACAGAAAGCCGTCATAAATCATATCAGCCAGAATTTTGGGTGGTTGGATCCCAGATCATCCCAGCCTCCATGATTTTTGATGGTTAAATCAGTTAAATCCCAATGGTCCTATCATTTGGGGGGCTCCAATTTCGGCCAACTGATCTGGAGTTTCAGCAAGGGGCGGAGCTGACTAAAGGCCAGGAGGATTCCGCACCTCAGGGAGATGCAGACGTCCATTCTCGTGGGGACACAAAAGGGGTGATGTAGGGGCCTCAAAAAAGGATAGCAAAAATAGCATCCTACTAAAATAAGAAGAACCGTAACTCTATCTATCTCTATATTTTGCGGACGGCTATATCACGATATTATGAATATGCATACTGTAGGTAGTTAGATAGGTAAACCATACACGGAGACTGTCTAATACTGTATAATAACAACCAACCGTACCAACACCCCTGTATATGCAGCAATCTCCCTCGCTCTTTATAAATGATACAACTCCTCGATCTTTCAGTCTCGGTCCTCTGCTCCTGGGGCCCCAACAGCAACAGTTTCAAAGAGTTGGAGACCAAATTCTTGGCAACCAAGTGAATCGATCGCTGGATCGCCTCCTGAGTTCGTGATGCGGAGATACTGTAAGTTGGCTACTGCACCGATCAAAACAAATGGACCAAAACCCCTGTAAGTCGGATTGCTAACTGGTCCAAAAAGTGCCTTCTTGCAGGACAAAACAGGGTTTCGGGTTTCAAAACAACACCAATAGTCAGCCATGGCTTGTGTTGAAAGACATGGATCAAGCTTTTGGCCTTGATTTACAGTGGATGTAAAGTACCATACTTTGCCTTTTTTTGCCAGTCTGTTCCCCCTAAAGTTTCCCAAAAACTAATCCACCCAGAAAAAAGGACCGGATCGCAGAAAAGACGACGCGCCTCTGGGGTGTCCTTGGCCTTGGGGTTCACCTCGCTGGCCTTTGTAAAAGCATTGGCCAGTCATGTTGGCGGCTAGAACAAAAAAGCCGCCTCCAGCCTCCAGTAATCAAATGTGGCTATGGGAAATCCCCTATAAGTTGAGGGATTTTCCATTACAATGTTGAACTAGAGGAGGGCATACTTGGGGTCACAACTCCACGTTGTAAAAGTAGTTGTGTGTCTGTTACTATACTTCTATGATATATGCATATCCCAACTTATAGGCGTCAAAATCGGATAGTTATAGTTGTACCCATTATTTTCACCCCAACTGCACCTCCAAGTAGATTAGCATATCATGATGACCATAGATATGGTAATGATATTGGGAATACTGGGGTTATAACAAAGGTATAACCAACAAAAGGTATGGGAGAAAGAGAGATATTATTATTATTGTTATTGTTATTATTATACTATATACATATATAGAAAATGTACTGGGATAAAACCAGTCAAAACTGCAAAACAGTAGAAGATGCGGCTTAGCCATGAGAAATAGCTTTTGACCAACAAAAAATATGGGTTCATTGGGGATGTTAACCATAGCATCCCGCCAAGGATATAGAACTAATGGAACCTAGAAATTATGAGGGGATGATCATAGGAACAAACCTATTTTTCTTGTTTTTTGGTTGCTATAATAAAGCACCAGTGTAAACATGCACCGTACTAATTCTACTAGGAATTGTTGATAATTGTTGTCACTATTTTGGGTAACCCTCCTGATTAATATTCACCGAAAGACAGCTGGAATTCATGGGGATATACCAATAAGACTGGGGAAAACAATAGTGACTATCAATAGTGTTGTTGGGATGCACATCCAAGCAGAATAAATCAACATCTACAAAAGGTGGATTCGGATTTTGTTTCTGAATATTTGTCTACAGTGGCTGGAGGGCAAACCAATCAAGTAAACATTTTGCCAATCGCATATGGGAGCTGAGTCAAATATTTTGTGAGCCAACCAAGAAGGGTGAAGAATAAAAATGCAAAGTAAACAATTGGATTTAACCAACCTATACAGTAGCAACTCACAACAAGAAAAAACATGTGAGCTCCCACATTAGACAACCCGAAATTAGATAAGCATACCAATACCAGTATACCGTAAACCTATATAGTGACACCCAGAGATAGAATATAAAATCCCGACTATATCAGTGGGATTAGTTACTATTACGCTCCAGTAATCAAATATAGTTAGCTGATTTTTTTCCCATTTAGTTCGATGTTTTTCCCATCACTAAACGTCCAGGCTATTTCGGGGATGTCCCACCAGCCTGCCATGTTTGATGACACTGAAGGGTATTGACCACCAATGATACTAACATTTACAATCAACAAACAAGTCCATTAAATTAAGCGTTTTTTTTATTCAAAAAATCTTCAAATATACACATACATAAATACATAAATAAATACATAAATACATAAATAAATACATACATACATAGATACACTAATAAATAAATAAACATGTATTCCATTCTTGTTTTTCTTCGGAGGGGTGGCGCCTGCGAGAGCCCATCATGTCGCGGTGCCTGGCGAGCATTTTTCTGCAATGTCTGAGGCCAGGTCCATTTCAAACACAGGATTTGATGGGGATTTAGTGGTGTTTACTGGGATTCTATACGGTTTTTATGGGGATTCAATGGGATTCAATGAAGTTTTCATGGACTTTGAATGGGGGCTGCATATTTTAATGGGTGCAATTGGTGTTTGTTCAAACCAAAATTGGGACACGATTGGGATATAAGAAGCTCGTCAACTACACACTCAGCTGGTTGGTGGTTTACCCTTCTGAAGAACATGAATAGTATGAATATCTGGAATAATTAATCAAAATAAGGAATGTGTGAAACCGTCAGCCAGATAATGCCAGTTTGGAAGTTAACTTTCAAACTGACATTATTTGGCTGGCGGTTGGAAGGGTTGTCGATCACCTTTGCTGATATCACTGGGATGTGGGATAACTTGCAAATACATGACCGTGTGAAATTGGAAAGAACAAAAACATGGAGGTTGTGGCTCAATTCTACAACCTCCAAAAATTCATGGCAAGCAGCCAAATACAGGGTACCTTCTGTTAAGCCCCATCGACTTCTCATCTCTCTTTTTTCGTTTATCCACCATCCATTGATATTTGGATACTCCCCAGTTTGACATAAAACCGCTAAAGTGCCCCCTTTTCAAGAAGGCATCGTCCAATCCAGTGGCTGTCCACAGGACTAGAGATGATTACCAACAATGGTTGAGTTGGGCGATATTGAAACAGGATATTTAGGAAAAGAAATGCTGGAAAATCAGCAAAAAGAACATGTCCATGGGTTTAATATGTCTACATATAATTCAACAATGTCCTTTTGGTAAAAATAGAGGGGCCGGTTTGGTATACAACCAACCAACCAATGGGAAAAGGACATCTATGGTCTACTTCATCCGGAAAAACATGTCCCGCATATTCTTCAAGCATTGCCAAGCACGGCGCCGACGCCCAAGTCCCCGCCTGAACCTGAGGCCTGAGATGCACATGTGGATTTTAACCCAATGGAGGCAGAACCATCCCTTTTTTTGGGGGGTTTAGGTACCTCTGCCAACCAACACACACTGGTGATACACTCTCTCTCTCTCTCCCTCTCCCCCTCTATTTATTTATATATATATACATATTAAATGCATATGCACACACGTGCCCACATTCTATACCATTTTTTTGCCGGGGCTTCTCAGAGGGTTTGCCCCAACAGGCCCAAAGCTTCGGCTGCAACAGTGGGATTGAGCTGGGACTGGGTCCATCAACTGCCTGAACCTGGTCCCCACTATCACACCACCCTTGTGAGGAGGCTATGCAAGAGGATAGGCCAATGGCACACCGTTGAGGCACAGAATCAACAGTTCCAGCAACAATGTTGGGGTCCAGGACCAGGATGTATATATGTCCCAAAAAGAAGTGGCAGCACCCCAAAAGAATTTCCGCAAACACTGCTTGGCCTGGTGGTGGGGATGTGTATGACCCATTTGGTGAGAAAATGCTAATGTCCAGCACTATTTCAGTCAGCACTATTTAGTGATGGCTCCCTAGAAATGGACATATCACCGTCCAGCAACGTCAGTAAATATCCTTGGCAAATCTAACATAACTGTCCGGAAAATGACCTTGTTGTTCGGGTGAATCTACACTTTGGGAATGGTTCAATTGTCCATGTTCATCCATGTTCTATCATCAAATACCAACCGGCAATCAAACCTGGCAATGGGAAATCCACTAAACATACAAGTTTATACCCTCTGGTGAACTAACATAGCAATTGAAAATGGCCATAGAAATAGTGGATTTTCCCATTAAAAATGGTGATTTTCCATTGCTATGTTAGTTCACCAGAGGGTAGCTGGAAAAATCATTGAACTAACTGGATGACTTTCCAGCACGCCATGTTTGATATTTCTGGATCCCAGATCGTCCCGCCCAGGGACGGGCTTCCGTCGTCACCTGGAACTCACTGGACCGTGGATTCTTAGATTCCCAGGGGTCAAAGAAAATGTTGGAAAATGTTAGATTACTCAAACTACCATTTTTGTCAATTCTTCAGTTTTAGGTTGGAACATGTTGGAAAACATATCTTCATGTTCCACTCCCTCGCGCAAAAAAAGAAGCCAGTTGGCCACCTCACGACACAGGCCGTCTACATCCCGCGAAATGCTCATGTTTGTGGTGATGTCCCACTCATTGTGGTACTATGGAATCAGAAATGGAAACCATGGGACCAAAACTGCAGAAACTCGTGCTGAAAAGTTGAATTTTGAATCCTGCTGAGTAAAAAATCACAAATTTGGATAGTTCCTTTCCCCCAATGTTAAATACACCCAATTGGGCCACCGAAATGATTAAATCCAAGATTAGACCCGAGGTTCTGCAAGGTATTTGATACTAGGGGGAGGGGGCTATGGCTCACAGCCACATCAGGGTTCTTGGGCAGAGTTTGATCATTTCATGCAATTTTTGTATTGAATCATTAGTGCCTAATGACTAAACCCATACTCACACAGCTTATGCTTTGGCGAATATCCCCCGCGTTCGTTTGGAATCACCCAGTTTCGGTATGTTTCGGTGTTAAATATCACTGGCAAAACTTGAAATCGCCAATGTTCAAACTCATTGTTGCCGTTCAAACAAACTCATTTTTTTCATTCATGATTAGATGGTTCATATCCGCAATGATATACCCATCATTACCCATCTGAGCAGGTTACAATCATGCCCAAAGCTCTCTCAAAGGCGTTTTACCTTGACCCAAACGGCCGTCGCCCCGCAACCGCGCACCATGGCGGGGCCGGCCAGAGAGGCCACTATTTTGTTTACTCAAACTATACGGCCATCAAATCCCAAGCCCTCCTAAGATCCCAAACAATGGAAATGTTCACCATTCATACCACCAATGGAGCTAACTGTGTATGTACATATTTATATATATATATATATGTATATATGTATTATATATATATGATATATATATGATATATATATATATGATATATATATATATATGATATATTATATGTATGTAGCAAATCCAATCCATTAATTCTCCAGCACTGTAGATCTCCATAAAAGCCTATCAATGAAATCCCACCCAATACCAGCCAAATCCATAAAATCACCATTAAGCTTACCATTCAGAAACCATAAGAAACCCATAAAAAAATCCATCAAAGTCCATAAAATCGGCATCAGATCTGGGTAAATTATCATATGTCACTAACCTGAATCTTGCGGCCAGCTATGGGGATGATTCCCCTGGTCGTACCTATGGTTATAGATTATAGGGAGAACAGGGTTCGGTCGTGATGAAATTTACCCAGATATATTATATATATATATATTATATATATATTATTATATATATATATATTCTATATTATATATATATTATTACATATTCTTACTATATACAAATTATACAGTACATATGCATATACAATCATATACATATATAAACAGCAAATCCCACTGTCCAAACGGCAGCCTGTACCATCTCCATCGAACGCCGGCGCATCGACCGCATCCGCCACCGAAAGAAGATCTGTGCGAGGCCAGGGGGTCGCATGGCACACATTGTGGGAGGGCGTTGACCACCAACATTTTAAACTGGAGGCTTAACATATGCGCCAATATTATATTATATTGACAATTGAATAATATATGACTTATGTATATATATATATATATTTATATAACAATATTAAGTACCTCCATGTCCGGGCCTTCAAAATAAACAAATCCAGTACTAAACGGCCCGGGTTCACGCCGGTTCGCATCTAGGATTAGGATTTTAAATGACAACAACGATTGCACACCAGCATAAGGATTGCCATATTTGGGTGATTTTGGGTCTGAAAATGGAGTATGTATGCCCCGTTAGATGATCCTAAATTGCAATTTTACTAGGGGCAATTATATGATAAATCCAATGATTTGTGAGATTAAAGAGTCACCCGTAAGGGAAGTAAAATGTAGTAATTATAACAGAGTTTTTTTTGCTGTTTTTTTATCAATTTGAATTTTAGAAGGAGTTAAACAGCAAGTTTGTGGCTTCAACCCCCTGAAAAAATGTCAATTCCTGGATCAGTTTGGATCATCCAGTCAACCAAAATGTGATCTTCAGCGCTTCTCTTTGTATTCGCCCTTTGTAATCAAGATTTGCTCCAAACATTGGAACCTCCAGTCAGTCTCAAAAAACTTGATACGCTTTTTTATTCAACGGATGGTCAAATATCTGCAGAAACATCACCTGGCTTCCATGTCATTTTTCTGCAGAAACATCACCTGATATCACCTGGAAGCCCCATGGATCCACCCTTTTCGCCTGGTGCCAATGGCTTCTCAGCCCGCAAAGCTTCTGGCAGTCCAGGGTTGATGAAGTCGTGACCTCGGCGATGCCAAAAAAGGGGCAGATTTGTTGGCCCCTTTTGGGATCCCATCATTCTCCCGAGACTCTCCATTGATTCATAGGATTTTCCATGAAATAAACATTTTATAACATGGGGTTTATAATGGAAAATCCCATCATCTATGTTAGAAAAACCCATCGCTAACCATCCAGCTATAGTATATGTTTGCTTTTCTTCCCATCACAACTTCCAACACATCATTCGCATCAAAAAAATCGCCGCCAAGGGACCGATGTGAAAGGCGGGTTCGATGGAATAGCTGAGGAAGACCGTCAGAATCGTCAGCTCCCAAGGTCCAAAGGACCACCTGGCGGAAGTCCAAGGGACGGACTTCGGCTGGAAATGCGTCACCTGAAACATACAGTATATGTTATAACTTCTATATATATATATGTTGTATACATGTTGTATATATATATATATATATCTATTAGTATAAATGTATATATATGTATGACTATATGTTGCACAAATATATGTTGTATATTGTTAATATCTACTATATAATGTATATACTGCATTATGAATGGTACATTCTATATACCAAATATAAATTTTAAATACTGTAGTGCATTATAACTATGTCATGCATAATATACATATTATATATATATGTACATATATATATATTATATATAAAGATATATATATAAAGATATATATATATATACACATTGACATAATATATATATATATATATATGGATCTGGTTGATCTTCAACATGGATATCAACTCCATGCTTTCTCAACTATCATTCTCCCCAAATACATGTAAGTAAGTTGGGCTGCATCGTCCAGTTTGTTGGCACAGTTACAAGTCATATCAAGTTAGAATGGGGTTTCTACGGATTTACTGTAAGATTTGTGTTGTGATCCTGGAGATTCAAGTGGTGCTTCAGGAGCGGCAAGCCATTTCATGAGGCCACATTTGTTCCAGGCATCTGCAGCCAGGAACTGCTGCACGGGGTCGTGCTTTTCATCGATGCAATGACAATGTCTAAGTCCTTTTTAGCTACCCTCATCAGTCAGGTAACCACCCTATGCGCCACTAAAATGAACAACTTCAATGCTCAACCAGGTTTTCTGGAGGAAAACGGCCGTCTCTCTAGTCCTGGCCGTTTGAAAACAGGCCAGGCTTGACCCACACAGGCAGAAAAAGAAGAACACAATCACCGAACACACGCAGAAGGCAACCAACAACCTCACAGGCGGCAGATGAAACGTGCAATCTTCACCATTTTCTGTGTTTTGCAAATTAGTTCATGTCTATTCATCTTTGTTGCGCACATGTGGGGCTGCGGTCTTTTGGTTGGGAAAACAGAGCCCAGTTAAAGCCCAGAAAACAACCTTCAATTGATAATAACACTACTTAACGATCATATGTGTATTTTGTCTGCGCCCTCCAATATGCGTAATTATAGATATATAGAGTTATACACACACACATATGTATATATATAATTATATATATACACACTATAAAAAATACATATATATATACGTTATATACACGTATACACGCGGGACATGTCCACAACTCTCAACACCGCCCGCTGCCTTCTCCCTTGGCTCCCTCAAGGTTTTTTCCCGCAGGGCTCCCGAGCAGGGCCAGGACCAGTTCCAGGTCCAACACGTAGAAAAGACCCACCAAAAAGACTACCCCAGTCACGGCCAGCAGCACCTGGTGCTGCTGAATTTAAGTGGTTCTGGTGAAAATTTTAGTGGTTTCGATGTCCAAAAAGGAATCATTGAAATTAAAAGAAGCTTCAAACATTGGATGAAATGCGTTGGATGTTTTTATTTGTGTGTGTGTGTGTTTTTTTCTTTCTTTCCATCCAATGCTAGCATTGAAGCTTGGCTTTCTTGGGGCATCGGGTTACCGTATCAGTTTACCATGTGAATCCAGGCTCAGATCCAAGAACTGGACACGTTGAAAAGCTATTCAGCTATTCCATGTCATTCCTGGTCAAAAATCCACAAAGCATCCACCAAAAAATCGTGATTCAAAGCCATTTAAGCCATTTGGTCAAAACTTCTTCGATCAAAAAACATCAAACTCGCCGGAAAGCCATTTGGTTGGCGCACTCCCATCTTTCCCACGTTCAGAATCCTCCCCACCTGCCAAGCGCTGCTCAAAGCATCTTGGAGGGTCACGGCATCCACCCAAACCTTGGAAGTACCGCAGAGTGGTGCTTGACCCACTGAATTTATCACCTTTTCGAAAGAATGTTTATGGGGATTACTGGGTTGACTTTAATGGCATTGTCATGCATTATCAGTGGAATATATGTTCATAGGGAATCATTGGAGGATTATTATTGGGTGATTCGGCGAGAAAATCGGGCTATTGGGCAGTAAACCTAGCTTGACTGAGGAATTGTTTTTGGGATGATATATTGTTGGGTTTGGTAAATTAACATAACTATGGAAAATCACCATTTTTAATGGGTATATCAACTATAAATGGCAATTTTCCAGTTTACCAGAGGGTACCTGTTAAAAATTATTATTGCGTTGACGGGCAGTAACCCCAAAAATTACTTGGGGAAAAAACATGTTTCCTTTGAGTGCAGGGATAAAAACCACTATGATATCAGGAAAGATGCAGCAGTTGGTAAAATGAAAACGTAAAACAGTGCTAGATTAAACGTCTCTCTTGGGGGTAAAACTGTGCAAGTTTGGACATGGTTGGTGGGTTTCAAACCATAAAATGGTGCTCTAAACGTCAATCCATATTATATAATCCTGTCTTCGCATCGGGAGGTATGAATCTTTAACACTGCATAGGTTGGTGGTTGATGTTTCAACCCCCTGAAAAAAGATCTTGGGGGGAAAGGGCCCCATCTGTTTGGAAGGGAAATGAGCAGATTTGAAACCACCAAACATATGCGTAGAGAAATAGAGAAATATCTGTATGCAGATGTAGCCAACCAAAAAGCTTGTCGGCATTTTTTTCCCACACAAAAATGGAGGTATCTAGTCAAGGTTGGGCAGCTTGACTAATCAACAATAATATACATGCTTTCTCCAGGCTTTTGGCAGTCCAAAATTTGGAGCAACCTCGACCTGTTCACGAGCTACTAAAATAAATTCTTACAATGGACCGTGGAAACTGGAGATGTGTAAGAACAGCAGGATAGTTGATAGAGATTGATCCGAGGGAGCCTTTTTAAGAATCAAGTATAGAGGAGTTGTTGTAAAATGTTCCATGATGAGAGCCTGGGAGATAAGCTGAGCTGTTATGGCTTGTATGTTCTGGTCCAACCAATGGTGCATTGTGACGTGGCCGCATGTGGAACTTGAATGTGCCCAAGAAATAATGCACGTCGGAAGCCCTCACTTGCCTGCAGTTGCTAGTCATGTTAGGAAATCAAGATCAGTCTTGAAAAATACTTTGATCCTGTTCGTCTCGCTAGCTGGCTGCTTTCAGGACTGTGCTTGATCATACACGATTCGCTATCCTTCACACTTCACAATTGCCTTTATATTGTCGTTGCATATTCATCATATACCCTCTGGTAATTTAAAATAGCAGTATTGAACACATCACATTTAGTTCGTTGATTTACCTATGAAAAAGATGGTGGATCTTTCCAGTTCGCAAACTGTTAGTTTACCATAGTTTACCAAAGGTCAAAGATTTGATAATAGTTTACCATAGATTTAACATAGTTTACCATAGTTTACCAGAGGTCAAAGATTTGATAATAGTTTACCATAGATTTACCATAGTTTACCATAGCTTACCAGAGGTCAAAGATTTGATAATAGTTTACCATAGATTTACCATAGTTTACCATAGTTTACCAGAGGTCAAAGATTTGATAATAGGTTACCATAGATTTACCATAGATTTACCATAGTTTACCATAGTTTACCATAGTTTTCATCAGGGTTCCAATCTGCAGGGTCCCCCATCCCTTGCGCTCCCCCGCTTGAGATGTGGCCTTAGCAACTTAGCGCTGATTTCATGGGGGCGAAATGGTGTCGAAATTTCATCGTGATTGATTGAAACATGGAATTACCATCTGGTTGTGACTAACATAGCCATGGAAAATCCCTTATAAATGGAAGTTTCTAGCTGGGAAAATCATCTATAAATGGGCCATTTTCCATGGCTATGTTGGATAACCAGAGTGTAGCTGGGAAATTCCCGGTTGGGCACTTAAATGGGAGATTTTCCGGAAAATCATATGTGATTACCAGAGGGTACTGCTCAAAAACCGTTCTTCGGGGCTGGAACTTTCACCCCTGCCCCACCTATTACTATGGGATTGAAGACATTCAGCTACCAGGAGTAGGGAGTAGGTCGTGGCCTCAAATCTTCCACATATTCTTGTGATTGTGTTTGGTTTTGTATCAGGATGGTTTGCCTCTATGGATGAGTTGCATGTTAAACCCAAATATAATCGATATATATATATATAATACATATCATCATCAGCACACACACATGTATACATACATATATATATATTGTGTGAGTATGAATTGTGTGCGAAATAGTTCTTGAATAATTACATGTCCTTCCTACATCTTTAAAGAAACCTAGTAACCACATCGCAATTGGGATTCCGATACCTCTGATCTTCCCTCCCATTCACGAAGCCTCCTCGAACCCACCCGCAAACCTGGACATGGGAAATTCCGAAGAGGACCATCATGCACATCATCTACCAAATATTGAATATCTATGGACATTTTCCATGAATCTGGGTAAATTATAATATTTCACCAACCTGAATCTTGCGGCCATTTGGGGATGATTTCCCATATATTAACCATGATTCCAGGGTTCGGGAGAACAGTGAGGTGGTTATAATTTACCCAGATGATCATCTATTATCATCTATTATCATCTATTATCCCATGATTAGCTATATATTCCCATTTATTCCCATATATTGCTGGTATAATTCCCAGTTATAATTTACCCCCGAATATGAATTGTCCATTGCTAGGTTTGATTTGCCCCAGGCATCTCCTCCGCTTGCCGCGACATGCCGCGTCCTTTTTTTGTCTCGAGTCAGCGGAGTCAGCGGAAGAGCAGCTGCACGATGGAAGAACTGACCATGGAAACCATCTAAAAAAATACATACGCGCACACGCACATATACATACTCCATATTATATATATATATAGATACAGTGTATATACATATATAGATAGATACATATAGAATTAATGTATAGCATATTACAGATACATATTATATAGATATATGTATAGCATACACATACACATGTAGATATAGACGGCATGGATTGATGCGTTGTCTCCATACCACCTGCATCTGCAGACCATGTTAGCTCCATGCTGATGCTTTGGCAAAGCAATCCCCCGTTCCCAAGCAAATTTAATAACATGCAAGTATTGGATCTATTTACTTTGATGAAGCAAATGAAGGGTACCCTCCGGTAATCAAACATGGCTTGTTGGAAAATCATCCATTTATAGAATACGTTCCCAGCTATAAACCTCTATGTACAGGGCCTAATTATACTATACCAGTAGTACCCGCACGAGGCGGGGCGGAAGTTGCCTTAAAGATATATAGAAAAGACCTTTCTCATCTATAGAACTTGCATGCGCCGTGCGCCAGCCAAGCCCGTGCGTGCGTGCACTCTGCGAAACTGGTGTCCTGCTTCACATGTCACATTTGAAGCTCCACGTCACACTTCACACTTGACAGTCTTCACACGTCACACTGCACACTGCACTCTGCGCACTGCACACTCCACACTTCACACTTCACACTCCACACTTCACACTCCACACTTCACACTGCACGCTTCCCACTGCACACTCCACACTTCACACTTCGCACTCCACACTTCACACTTCACACTCCACACTTCACACTTCGCACTCCACACTTCACACTTCACAGTCCACACTTCACACTTCGCACTCCACACTTCACACTTCACAGTCCACACTTCACACTTCACAGTCCACACTTCACACTTCACAGTCCACACTTCACACTTCACACTCCACACTTCACAGTCCACACTTCACACTTAACACTCCACACTTCCACTGCACTCTTCACGCCCCACACTTCACACTGCACCCTTCACACTCCACACTTCATCTCATCTGAGCTCTTCTCACCTTATCCCAGCTCATCTCTTCTCATCTCATCTCTTCTCATCTCATCTCTTCTCATATGTCATCTAAGCTTTCATGAATCATTTCCTGCTACTACTACTAAGGAACTGGATCTCGACGCCAAAGCGACAAAAAGACGATTTTGAAGCACTTTTTAAAAGGAATTTTAAAAGGAAAATTATTAGCGCCAAAATTGAGAAAATCTGCTGACAATTCACTTTCGCAGCC
Organism: Cladocopium goreaui; assembly: GCA_947184155.2. NCBI lineage: Eukaryota > Dinophyceae > Suessiales > Symbiodiniaceae > Cladocopium > Cladocopium goreaui. The sequence goes on along the minus strand of CAMXCT020000136.1, from coordinate 224,233 downwards.
TTGATGCAGCCGTTCCAATACGATTTACGATCTTCAGCTGCAAAAGACAATAGTATTACGCATGCAGCCGCTGCACCAAGCAACCTTGACGCAGCCACTACAATGCGATCTGCAGCGACTGAGTTGCAAAACACAATTAGAACTACGTGCAATGGCGTCGGAAATTGCAGCTCCAAAACCGGATCTCGACGCCAAAGGGACAAAAAGACGATTTTGAAGCACTTTTTAAAAGGAATTTTAAAGGAAAATTATTAGCGCCAAAATTGAGAAAATCTGCTGACAATTCACTTTCGCAGCCTTGATGCAGCCATTCCAATACGATTTACGATCTTCAGCTGCAAAAGACAATAGTATTACGCATGCAGCCGCTGCACCAAGCAACCTTGATGCAGCCACTACAATGCGATCTGCAGAGACTGAGTTGCAAAACACAATAGAACTACGTGCAATGGCGTCGGAAATTGCAGCTCCAAAACCGGATCTCGACGCCAAAGCGAAAAAAATACGATTTTGAAGCACTTTTCAAAAGGAATTTTAAAAGGAAAATTATTAGCGCCAAAATTGAGAAAATCTGCTGACAAATCACTTTCGCAGCCTTGATGCAGCCGTTCCAATACGATTTACGATCTTCAGCTGCAAAAGACAATAGTATTACGCATGCAGCCGCTGCACCAAGCAACCTTGACGCAGCCACTACAATGCGTTTCGCAGCATCCCGTAGCAAACCTGCATCTATCTACGGACGTGGCAACACCAAATGACAACAATCATGGAGCCATTCCAATGCGATCTGCTACCACAGCTTCAAGAAACGCATAGAACTACGCACACAGGAACAACCACTCGTTGCAAAACACATAGGAGGAACAATTCGCGACAGAAAAGACCGCAGCCGCACCCGCCGCACAGACGAGGTACCTTTCATCGCCGGCTGCAGCCACTTTACACGGAAAAACACAAGGTTTCGTGCTCCGGCTTCCTCCCCAACACAAAGCCCATGCAACATCATGCAGCCATTCCAATGCGATCTGCTACCACAGCTTCAAGAAACGCATAGAACTATGCACACAGGAACAACCACTCGTTGCAAAACACATAGGAGGAACAATTCGCGACAGAAACAACCGCAGCCGCAACCGCCGCACAGCCGAGGTACCTTTCATCGCCGGCTGCAGCCACTTTACACGGAAAAACACAAGGTTTCGTGCTCCGGCTTCCTCCCCAACACAAAGCCCGTGCAACATTCATGCAGCCATTCCAATGCGATCTGCCACTGTAATGTACAGTCGCACACCACCCTTCATCAAGGTCAATCCTTTTGTGATGTATTGTTATGTAATGCAAAGTCTCACACCACCCTTCATCAAGGTCAATCTTTTTGTTATGTATTGTTATGTAATGTAATGTAATGTCTCACACCACCCTTCATCAAGGTCAATTCTTTTCTGATGTATTGTTATGTCATGTAAAGTCTCACACCACCCTTCATCAAGGTCAATCTCTCAATCGCGCACCACCCTTCATCATTTCAAGTCTCAGAATTCTATTTGTCCGTAACACGGAAGTATTGCTTCCCAACTTCCTTTGATTAGGGGATTTCCTAGCCCGGCCGTGTTTGATTACCAGAGAGGAAAAAAAGGGCAATCTGCCAATGCCCACAGTGGTGATATGGGCTTGTCTGAAACTGAAAATGAGGTACCATCCGGTCAGTTAACAACTGAGTTAACATAGCTACGAGAAATTGCCAATTTTGAAAGTATTTTCAACGAAGAAAATTGATATTCCATGGCTATGTTGAATTGAATTACCAGAGGGTATATACTATACCACAGTTTTCATTTGACGGGAATGATGACAATAGTCCATTGGAATTGGGGGGGACCCTATTTTACAGTCAGTTTTTGGTCGAGACTCTTCAATCTGTCTCCGGAATGTTTTGAGATATCCTGCTCAAACCGTCTCAAACCCGCATATGATTTCTGAATACAGATGGTGAAATATACCGTGGCCGAAATTAGTTTCTATGACTCTGAGCCCCAACTGGTGCTCCCTGGTGACGTGGGTTCCCCTTAATAAATTGGGGGGCCCACCCCTCAGGCACTAAATTATCTTTCAATAAATGGGGGGTCCACCTCAAGCTTGCCAAACTGAGCCAACAACACTTGGCCACCCCCCATGCACACGTCCCTGCCCCAATAGTTAAGGGGGCCCACATGGGCCCACCTCAGCAACATCTTAAAATCTCCAGTTCCCTGCCTGGACCCCAGGTAATATATACGTATAACATATGCTTCTGGATTGTGTCTGTTCTTCCTATGGATTTGTCTTGTTGAAACTGCTGGTGCTTTGGTGTGTTATTTTGGGTGGTGGATATTTGTTTTTTCTGAGTGGGGAAGTGGGGGCCCCAAGATTTTATTGCTGATTGCCGCATAGGTGTTGGATGTGTTTCATGATTTTGGGATGGGTTTCCCATCTCAAGATTTGGATATTTCGGTGGTGGATTGCTTCCATTATTCCGCTGGGAAATCCTTAGGACCACCGGGGGATGAATTTTCCATATTTTGGGACGAATGGGTATGGAGGGCTGTCATATTTGGTCACCTGGTGCCGAATTTTACAACAGTCGCAACAGTCACAACAGTCAAGAGCTTGATGCAAACTTGCATATCTTGCATAAAGATTATGTCGGTCACGGTGAACACCGACTAGTACAACATGCTACATGCGATAAGCGGTTAAAAAAAACATATTATGATTAGTATATTATGATTAGTTAGTATGAGTTGTGCATATAGTTATTTAGAAGATTTATTTGGAGTCTTCTTGCCGAACTACCATTTTCAATAGCTATGTTAATTTACCAGAGGGTATATCCAGAGGGTCTAACAGAGTGAATAACTACCGTAGATGGACGAATTATTCAAACCCTTGTAATCCAAGAACCCCCCGCACCCCCAATTACAATGTTGTTTTTTTGGTCTGGTTCGCTCCTTCGAATGGACGAAATAAATCAAACCCTAAGATCAGGAACAAAAATACGAAACCATAATGTTGAAATTTGGGGGGACAGGGGGTAGCCTACATGGATGCGGGGTTTGAATAATTTGTCCATCTACTGCAGGGGTCTTTTTGGGAGTGGACTCCTGTGACTTGCACTGGTCCAGCACTGGGCACTATTGTGGGAGCTCCGCCCCCTAGGATTTTATTTAGTGCACTGATCGGGTGTGATTCTGCAATGTTTACAAGCAAATCATGACATTTCGTAGCTGTCCAAAGCCATTTCTTCCATGATCATCTCCGACATTAACAGTTCGTCGCTTCGACGCACGTCGTGCTCCGGCCTGTGGAAGCTGCATCTTTGCAGAGTTTGTAATGACATCCTCTCAGACACAAGTAAGATATTTTTCTAGTGATTACAGTGGAACACACGTCCCCAAGAAAGTGTGTCGTTGTTCTATCCGGTTTATGACAATAAACCCCGAGTATATTAGCCTTCGTGGTGTATGAATCCATCACTACTGTAATTATCCTGGGCAAAAGGCACATAATCACCCTTACGCCTAGAATCATCTGAGGTGTTTCATGTTGTATGACTTGCTTGGCTCCAACATTTCATCCCCTTCTCCATCTTCAAACCTGATCCAGACATCATTCTTGCAAGGTCTCACAATATGTTCTGCCAACTCCCAAGTTGCCCTGCAATTCATCCTGTCTCCCAACCCCCACGATATGAATTGATGCCTCGGCCGGAGCACGAATTCAACGCAGATCCAGGGCGTCTCAGGTGGAGAAGGTGGGGACCAACTCAGGAAGCAGTCGCAGATGTCCCATGTGCCGTGCCAAATCCTCTGGGCTATCGCCCCGCTCGTTGCTCAGCAGCTCCTTAGCAGCAGAAACAAAGACTGTGTGGCAGCCAATTGGAGGTAGGCATAAGGCATACGATAACATGTAACAATATGTGGAAAAATACCACACACACACACAAAGTAAGTGCAAACATGATATCTGGTACCCACACACACACACACACCCAACACCAAAAAGTTCAGCAATAATGAGCGATGAGGCTGGCTTTGTCCAGGATTGACAAGCCAAAGAGAGACCTCAACCTCCCAGGGTCAAGCAACTGTTGGAGTGATCCATTCCAATAACCTGAGGAAAAATCCCACCTTCCATAGCCCAAGGGGCCTAAGGTGTCTGGAAAATGATATGCACAGAACATGCACTGTAACAAAAGGAATTAGTGTGGATTGAAGATATGTTTGACATACCCACCGTACATAGATCATAGTATATAAGTTACTTGAAGCAGGTCAATGAATTATATATTTCTTGTGAGCCAGTGTGACATCCTTTCCTCAGTAGTTATGATATCAATCAGCCCCAAATATATAATTCCCTCTGCCATCTATATTTCGCTCTACTTGATGCATCAGTTGCATTGCTAGCTTCTACCCGTCAAGAAGCTATTGAAAACCAACATGGGGAGGAGGGAGGCATCCATATCCTCATCCATCCTTCTGATCGAGAAACTAACATCAAAAAACTTGACACGCAGAAGACTTCTGGTTTCCATGAACTGAGATCCTGGAAATTTCGCAAAAACAATTGTTTGTTGGTACATAGGCACCCTTGTGTTTCCTATCTCCAATTTGTTCCCAACATGCAAAGTCGCTGTGGGGAAACTCAGGCTTTCTTCACCAGTGCCGTTTGCCGATCCGCCAAGTTTCAGCACTCGACTCCAACAGAAGTTTCGTCAATTCATGGTCCCCAACCATTGCTGACATGCCTCTCCAGCGACGTGGCCAGGAGGGTGGGCCACAACAGGTAGAGCCACTGCACATGGGCACAACCGTTCTACTGCTTGGGGATGCTTGGGGCTTGGGTTGTCTGAGAATGATTCTATATGATTCTGATCACTGGTCGCTCTCCTCATCTGTGTTTTGTTTCCACCGTGAGCAATCATCGAACTGTCGTTATGATGTCGTTATCTTCCCACGTGCCCATGCTTAATGCTCATGTCTCTAACCTTGAAGGCGAAGCAACCTGGTTGTTGGTTGAGCCACCCCTCTGAAAAATGATGGAGTTCGTCAGTTGGGCTTATTGTTCCCAATATATTTTTCAGTTGGGCTTATTATTCCTAATATAGTTGGGATGATTATTCCCAATATATGGAAAGTCATAAAAGCCATGTTCCAAACCACCAATGAGTTTTGGTCACTCGCTGCCCAAACTCGTCCAGGCGAGGCGCCCAAAGGGGTGATCCCCGGCAGGGAGGCAAAGCAACCTCGATGGCTGCGAACTGTAACATCTATGAACATCTCTAGTTTTAAGAGGTAAATCATCATAAATCATCATAAATCATCTAAAAATGGGCCATGGATTCCATGATGATGCTTTGTCACATGAGTTGTCCCAAATTGTGTATGATCTTTATCGTTTCTGTGTGAGATGTTGACCCCATTTTATGCTGGGTAGGCCCAGGCGACATTTCGATGATATCTTCATGGGGTTCTGGTGAACCATCACTGGGGTGACGGTTCAACCTGGATGGGCTGCTGAGCAGCCCAACCCTTCCTGAACGGATGGTTGTCAGTGTACCTTCCCACTTGTGGCAAAGAAATTAAGAATCAAACTGTTCTTCACGAGTCAGTTTCTCCAAATATGTAATTCCGAGTGCTGGTTACATAAATATCGAGGTGGTTGATGGTTAATAATTATCCTCAAAGAACAACCGCTAAAAGAACGTTTTGGTAAAATCCAACTAAAATTGTGATATTGATAACCTTTCTGCATCTTATTGTTGTTGATTATTGATCAATGTCCTCCAATAAAAGATGGTGGTAGGCATTCAATGATCCATGCCCCAAGGTTTCCCCGGCAAAGCCAGGCTTCGAGTGATCATGGAGCTGCAATTAAAACCCATCAAAGCCTGCGCGAAGCGGCAAGGTTAGATATATAGCAAACCCGAAAAGATAGAAACGTTGGAAACCCGGAAAATATTGGGAACACATTGCGCGAATTGTAACCAAAAAAATCGGGGCTATCTCAAAGTTTGGTACGAGTACCTCTAAATCCATCAGTAAATCAGCATTTCCCCATTGAAATGGCCATGAATGGATCCATTTGGAGGATATGCCCCATTTTCAGACACAGCCATATAGCAACCTACTTAAAATCTGAAAAAAATATGTGAAAGCCATGAATGACACCATCCACCATCCTAGCAACCTCTTCCTTTTTTTGGGTGTTGCTTGCTATGTGTTCATATAAATGCGAAGAGCCATACACACAAGTATCAGTATACACATATAGGTATGTTGATAGATGGATGGATAGATCCACACAGACATATATATATATATGTATCTCAATACATCTATAAACATAATATATATATATACATTTAATTATGTGCATATATATATATACGTATATACGCATATAATAAACATTAAACCAAAACATATATAATCAACGAAAGTTCAGCTACAAAAACTGTCATGGACAAAATGTTCGCCATGAAAACCAGACCATGAAATCATGTCGTTTCATCAGAACTTAGGGGCTCAACCATCTCGAGCCACGCCAGGTCCGGTTGACCGGAGTGGAAAGTCACTCCCACAGATTTTGGGACGCGTATTTAGCCACCCAAATGGCAAGTTTAAAACGGAAAATCATACTAAACCGTCGAATTTGTAGGGTACCCGTACATATTTTCAGGCAACCCCAAATCTATCACTTGTAGATCTCGCTTAGAGGGTTCATATGCCAACTTGACAAACCATCCAACAACGCTGGAGAGCAATGTGGCAGCTACGAGTAAATCGTACACATCAAGCAAGGCTTTAGCATACTGATGAACAAATTCACAAATGCAAAACACTATATTTTGGTTCGTTGAATTTGCATGAATGAGCCTATCAAAAATGGTTGCGTATGAAAATTGAATCTTGTATATACTGCCAAGCTATGGAAATGTTAAAAGGGGAACATGATGATATCTGATGATTCACCGGAGAATTTTACAGGCTTCCCGCAAGTCAGACAAATCAATATTGTGCAGTTGGTTGTCATCTTTTATTGATTGGATTGGTTTAAGGGAAAATTTACAGGAAACCATAGATTTTCCCATTAAATATGGGGCTTTCCTGTAGATTTTCCCTTAAACCAATCCATTGATTTATGCATCGCCTAATGGTTGAGGCACATCTAAAGACTGCTGAGTGGCACAGTGAGCGCGGGCAGCGTGGCACACCAAGGCCCATCTTCCTGTCTGATATGCTATTGGTCGTGGGGCCTAGATGGTTTATGTTGTTTTAAGCATATGGTCATGTTAGGCACTTTGATGGTTCAATGATGTTTAATGTTGAACATCTGGATGTGCTGTGTTTTCCTGTTTTCAACGGATCATGCATCAATTCAAATCATAGCTCATGGATTATTACTATATATTATTCTATATGTATAGTGATTCTTGGTCTTACATACTAGAAGTAATCAAACTTAAGGGCTTTAAATATTTTATTTGATATACTTATTCATTGGGCTCGAAACTACTGTAATTGTTCCGTATCATCCCTTCAAAACAATATATTGTCACAGACATCCAAAAATACGCGTGCAAACTTGTTCAACAGAAAGTGTACTTGTGCATTTCCCCTTCCAAAAAGATCAACACATAATCGATGCATTGGTCTAGCTCCCAAAAACGCGCAACTACATAAAATGTACTAAGCCCCTATGTTCATATGTATATATATATGTAGCGCCGCCATATTTGTAGCATACTATGGCATACTAGTAGCAGCCATCCTCCTTCAAAAATGCTCAAAAATACCCAGTGGTCCAGCTCAAGCACACCTCGCCACATGTCAGCCCAAAGCAACGTGCAAATGTCGAGCCTTGTGGTCGTGCTCGGCAGTTGACATCTGCACGCTGCTTGAGCAGCATTTGTGCTGAGAGGAGCGCGTGCCTGTGTGGGTATGGGTCTAGACCCAGCACCTTGATGATCATTCAAGAAAGGAACAGAATTGACTAACATTCGATTGAATTGAATGATAATTGGATAACATATTTTGAATTAGTTATTTAGTGACCCCTTTAGAAATTGAACATAGCCTTGAATGATAATTTAGCAGTTTGATCGTTAATGGTCATTAAGTTAATGGTGTTTAAGGGCTCGTTCTACCGATCACCTACAGGAAAAGTGACTATGGGGCTCCCAGACTTAACCATCAACCACCAGAGGGTCAGGCATTGCAGAGCGCCATGCGGATCAAAATCTGCATGTCTCAGCTCGCAAATGTATTGATAGATATATGGCGGTCCGTTTGCACGTAGATTACCGTAGATTTGCATCATTCTTTAATTCTTCGTCCGGTCAGTGCTCAATTGCATGGCGAGACTTGTTCCTATTTGTTCAATACCTTTCAGCCAAGTCTTTTCAGGGATACTCTTCCATTTCTGCCTAAGATCAAATGAGTTGACCAACCAAGCCCCAAAACTACAAACACCAAAATGAAGCCTGAAAAAAACCGTTTAATTAAATTGAATGATGTTTTTCTCATTGATTTCTCAGGCATGTCCATGTTTGAGTTTTAATGTAAAGTGTCTCGAGTCTAACACATGTAGGTACATCAATGGTACATAACCAAATGCTCCTCTAGATTCAGCAAGGTAACGTCCCAAAATGCGAAATCCGAGACCTTCCACTACCAATACATAGGGCCAACAATTTCCAAATCGCAACTTACAACTTCACATGATATCCGATATCCCCCACTCTAAAATGACCACGCACATAAACATACATAGACACACATATACATACTGTGTATATATATATATATACACAAACAAAATAACAATGACTTATATTGCATGGTGTCTATCTACACACTCATGTATATTATGTTATATTATGTTATATTCTCAACATAGAAAGGTGTGCCACTCCACCACTCCTGGTTTCCAATCTGCACAGCTCGCCTATTCCGCCGGGAGAACAGCACAGCGCCATGCAGTGGCGAGAAGCCAAAGCCGCTAAGGGGTGGATTTGGATCACAGCGGGCGGCCAACATCGTAGAGAGTGTGGGCGAATCCGCATAGGAAGCAACCTCACTAACTTGGAGCTGGTGCCCCAGGTCGTTCACTAAGTTGCTGCAAATCACTCGAAACTGGAAACTTTGGGTTTATAAGATATATATATATATATAATAACCTAATTAATGGTGGCGCCACCTCTCACAACCTCCTTTTTTCTGCAGCATTGTCCAACCTGGCAAACTCGCTCTCATCTTTATTGCATACAATGCAAACTGTTTCAAGATGTTCGTTGAATGCCGAAAATATGATGGTCTACTGCTTGGGTTGACTGGGAACACCCTCCCTGATAGTAACGGTGGGCATTCTCCCCAAGCCGCCCAAGTAATCCGCAGAATGACAGTTCCAAGCCTTTCTGTCCTTCCGTTTTTGGAAAACGCATTTGTTCCAGAACATCTGCATTTTTTTCTTATCTTGATTTTCTCAGACCTTTCCAGTTATCAACTTTTTTGGATCTCACAGTTTTTGGATGATATGTACATTTTTATGATCAATGATCCTGCATCTTTACGGTCTCCATTGCCATTATATGACATACCCAAAAAAGTATACCAAAGGTTTTTAAATGTCCCTTTCAGTTTTGGACGGTATGGGCTTTTATCAAAATATGTTCCCCTCCAAATTTGATGCTTTGTCATCATGTTCCCAATAACGATGGCCATATATTGGAATATATATGTATATTTGATTATTATTATTGTTTTTTTTCTCTCTCTCTATATGTATATATATATATATGTGTGTGTGTGTTTACATATACATACATATACATATATATACATATACACATGCTTTGCACATGTATATGTATGTATGTATGTATGTATGTATGTATGTATGTATGTATGTATGTATGTATGTATGTATGTATGTATGTATGTATAGATGCCATACCATGATATGTATATACATATAATATATAAATACATTGTTCCAATGTTTATGCTATGTGCATATATACATATATATATACATGCTCTCCATCATATCTCCCACAACCAAACAACATTAAACTGTTGGTGCTGCTGAAATCCCCATGTTAACCCCAGTTTGGATGATACCACCAAACAACTTCCCAATATTTCAACTCGCCCAGGTCACGCCGATGAGAGGAGTGAGACCATTACTGCCGCCTAAGTTGTCGATTTCCCGCCAATATTGGGCTAGTGCTGTAGTCTGGGTATGTAACTGGGCTGGAAATATGAACCGTCAAACTAACTATACATGAAAACTCAGCATGAATCAAAGGAAGCAACTCTTCTGTTGTATATTTGACTCAATTTGTATGAACAAAACATTCACATATCCGAGTGTGCGTAAAGAGTTCCTTAGATGGGTGATGATGGGTGTTGAGCGATTGGTTTGTTCAACTAGCCTCAAGCAATTTTTCCCTGTCTTGGTTGCGTGAATATTTGGATATGTTTGGCTACTTTCATCATTGCCTGGGCGAAGTATCAATAGCTACAGGATCAGCGTTCTGCGTGCTGCACGGACCATGGGGACATGGTCCTCGTTGTCTTCGCTGATCCTAAACGGGTCTTCAAAAAAATGCCCGCTTTTTTAAGGAAAATCTGCCATTTGTAGATGATTGCGTGGTCAGATTGCATACGCCAAACATGTCTATGGTAGTCTTCTTCTAGTCGGCCTCCATCCCGAAACATCGATTTCAAACCTCCCGAGTTTGGATACCAATGATAGCAGGGCTATTCAGAGGAAGCGGGCGGCTAGGGAAGCACGGACACAGCACTACAGTAAGCCATCTACGAATTGCTGAAATGTTGGTGAGTTTTTGGGGTTATATAATGTTATATATATATACATCCCTTACCATCCCTTACCTTAGGTACAATTGTTGTTTATAGTTGTTTTGGCTGGGTTTGATGCCCTTATGCTGCTTGCATCACCATATATAATGTCAGTCACAAACATACTGGTATTATTTCATGGTATTTCTTGATATTCATCGTCTCCTGGATTCCCATGGATTCCCCCCAGCGACCTCCGGCGTTCAAATCTGCTTTGGCTTCCATCAACAGCTTGATGTGTAAGGGCGAACGCGCCAGAAACGCCGGGCTCTCTCCTGCTGGATTTTGACTTTTGGAAAGCGGGATTTTGATGGATTTTGGGCAGCACCCATGCACAAAACAACGAAGAAAAGGAGTCATTTGGCAAGACCAACAAATGAATGATGAACAATATGAACACTGAGTCTCTCAACACCGCACAGGTACAAAGGGGGGTCCAGGATCACAGGCATATCCAGGACGGGAAGCAAAAGGCCCCAATGTTTTTCCACCCCTTTTCCATCCTCGCGCCGCTCACGCCACAACTTCCAAGTTTCGTCCTTCGTAGCCGCCCAGGTTGGGCTCAGCCCGATGGTCCAGGAGAGTTTTCACCACTGCGATGCTCTGATTGGATTTCAAAGCCTGCGACTGCTGATTTGGAGGGTGCTTGCAATGACGCTGTGATCTCTAATTTCTTGGAAGTGTTTGCTAGACATGACATGCTCATACATACTCAATATTCAGCTTAGAGCTTATAATATATATATATATAATTTTCATGATCTGTTTCAAAAATACTGTCATTGCCATTGCCAAAAAAACAACATGTTGTAGGAGATGATTGCTTCCCAACCTTCTCATGAAAAACTAGGGCTCTCGATGGTTCTCGCAAAATCACAAAAAGTGCGGAAACATGTTTTCTCTTTTGCGACCATCGTTGGATGGCTTGCCACCAGAAATATCTAGAAATCATACCTTCCGCTAATAAACATGGCAATGGAAAATCAGTCCTTTATAGAACTCATTGTTATAGGATGCTCAATTGACATGTTTGATCGCCAAGGGATAATGATAATTCCTATGAATTTCGTATCCCTCCATGCCCTTCATTCCTCATTCCTCGTTTGGTCAACTCTTTTCGCCAGCTTCTGCCATCAGCAAGGTCTGCGAATCAAAATATCCCAGGGGCGTCAAGCCATACAAACCTCCCAAATGGACTGGCCCCAAAAAATCCACCAACTTGCAATGTCAATGGTACCCAGTAAATTAACAAATAGACCCTGCCAAACAGGCTGGAAGACGAATCATTTTCACCTAGCCATGGTCTTTTTCCAGGAGCCAAGGTCAAGGGACACCCCGACTTCGATGATTCTCCCATTAAGAATGCTCCATTGATTCCATTGTTATAGGAACAAATTGCCATTTAATAAAGAATAATGGGATCAATTTTGTTATAATCACTGGAATCCCATTTGATTGTCAAAGGACACCCTATTTATTTCTACTTTCGGAAAGTCCGTGATCCGTGTCATTCGGTCATTCCGTGTCCGTGTGCTGGCTTGTCACTTTGGCAGCTGACAGGAACCTTCCTGCAGAATATCATTCCCCAACCAACCTTGAAGCAGTAACCGGTGGATTAAACCAGAGTGAAAAACATAGAACAAATTGTGATAATTTGGGTCTTCCCAAATAACAAGGAGAATAACAAACACTTTTGAACCGCCAACACGTAGCCAATCTTAGATACTTTGGATAATATCTACCCCCCTCACCAGGTGGTTTCCCCCAAATATCATGAATATCAACGTTCATCAAATGCTTCTTTCATTGCTGGTTATGTCCCTATGTATTGGTTGACATATTGCTCAAGATACCCTCTGGTAAACTAACAGTTTGCTATTGAAAATTGCCATGTAGTTCGTTGATCTACCCATCAAAAATGGTGGGTTTTCCATAGCAAACTGTTAAATTACCAGAGGCTAAATGGTATATCTTATGGGATACTTACTAATAGTAATATCCCATCATATCCCCAATATATCCCCACTTTTTTCATCCCCATATGCCAGTGTGTCAAAACCTTGTACCCCTTCTGTTCACATCAAAATAGCTGGGATTCATGGATGTTCATCCCCCTAAAAAATGGTATTTTCATAGGTATTGATCCATAGCCAGTTCATTATTGATTATCATGATTAACCACTATTAACCACTATTAACCACTATTAATATAGATTATCCCATTATTAATAGGTGTTTAACCACTAGTACCAGGGTTTTGGATGGTTTTGGATGGTTTTACCATGGTTTTATTCAATTACCAGAGGGTAACACTAATATTCTCACCAGATTCCTGCACAATTAACCACTATTAGCCACTATTAACCACTAATATTATCCACGATCTTAATATCAACACTAATATTCTGCACATTTTCCTCACCAGATCCTACCCACGGTAGCGTAGCGAATCCCCATTCCGAGCCACGGGAGTTGACGTCCGCTTTGTATTTCAGCAGCAGGCGTAACATTTGCCTCGGATGGCAGGGATGGGCCCCAGAACGATGGGAAAATCCACCATTTTTCATGGGAAAACCATGGGAAAACCATGGGAAAACCATGGGAAAATGGTGATTTTATATGGAAAGATCCACCATTTTCATGGGAAAACTCACGAAATCAATGGCCATGTTCAATAGCAAACTGTTAGTTTACCAGAGGGTAATGAGGATATACAAAGGAGAGGGATTCCATTTGGATTTGATGGGATGTACAGAGATCCGTGTGGATATAGAAAGAGGGAGAGAAAGAGAGAGAGAGAGATGTATATAATGTCGGATCCTGATTAGTGTCGGCCCCCCCAAACAATTGTTGGATCCACTTTAGGGTGTTTTTTTTTGTATGATCGGGGTACTGCATAATATGGATCGGTTGATTTCAATTAATTTTCAGTTGATTTCAATTGATTTTCAATTGACTTTCAATGACATATATATATACAATGACATATATGTATATATACAATGACACACGCACACACACATATATATATAATGACATATATATATACATACATACATATATTTAGAATATTGCGTATTATAATCCCATCACCCCAAAGCATGCCCACTCGAAAACCCTGATTTAGTCTTGGATCTATCCATGAATTGGTGGTCCCAGTGAGTTTGAGGGTCGCTGGGCTCTTGCGCTCCCCATTTAGCCAGCATTTTGCTATTGCTCCTTGGCTCATCTCAAACCTTCTGGAATCTTCTGGTAATTTAACCTAGCTATGGAAATCACCTACAGTAAATAAATAATCTACACATGGGTCATTTTAATTCATCTTATATAGCTATGTGAGGGAAGTTGCCAAAGGGTAACATGACAAGACTTGAATCCGACCATTGAGCGAACCAAACAGGTCGCGGTCAAGGTCCTTGACCCCTTTGCATCCACCCACAGCTGATTTCAGATCTCCGGAATTTTCCAGCTGCATCCAGCTACTAAGAAAAGTACGGCTTTCTTTCAATGTCAAAGGATACAAGTAGTCCCACTACCAACTCAAGGTTGATCCAGATCATGACATATAAATAACTAATAACTAAATAATATATCAACATATAAGCACGTATATATATATATATATGAGTATTGATAGATGATAGAGATGTACATATAATATACATAAAGCTTGTGTTGGTGATTGCATTAACCCCCAATCCACCAAGCTTTACCTAGTCATGGCCCCACCATACCTGGCACCAAGTTACACATCTTCAGCAAAGAGGGCACACAGCAGTCCGTTCCTTCTATGGCCATTCAATAGGGATCATGATGATTCACCAGTGGATTGAATGCCTGGGGCAGCCTATTTTTCAACCAAACCCATACGTATAGTCTAGTGATCCTTCAAACGCGATCCCGATTGGGTTCCAGTAATCACATCCCTCTGATCTTAAACAACCCCTTTTTTTTGGTCCCAAATATGTAAATCCTCTACTTAAGCATGGCTTCGGGCGGGGTTGTTTATCATGACGGGGAAGGGGTTAAATGATTGGGGGTTCCAAGCACGTTCGAAAACCATGGTATTTGCCTCAAAATGCAATCTGAAGAGGATATGATTGTAGCCTTAGCATGACATATTTTTCACCACCATCTCTGGGGCGAAGATCTGCTGTTCGATGTTCAATTTTTTTGTTGAGCCCCCCATCCCTTGTTGTCTGCATACTTGCGGCCAAAATCACGCTTCAGTTGAAACTAAGAGCATTCAAAACAGTCCTTTAGTATGGTATATGGTGCACAGGGACTATGAAAATTATACTACAATATGGTTTATATTTATATGGCCAAATCACTTTTTTCAGTCTCTTTACAATAGGGTTACAACTCCAAAAAGAGCAGAGCAACTACCAGCTGGATGACTTGGCTCCTTAGAAACCTCAGTGGTGACTGGTATATCACCACGTTCGGTGGTCCTACCACTCACTGCTTCGTTTGGTACATACTGTAATGTGGTAAACCCAATAAACAAAAATCATCAGAAACCTCTAGTGGGGCCATAGTTCTTTATTGGGTTATATTGGGTTACTACATTAGGGTGTATTGAAATTTAGGAGCCCCCTTGGCAACTGGTACCTTAAGTCGTCAAGCTTCATGTAGCTGCTTTCTTGCACAGCCTGCTGAAAGGTTCCGAATCTGAAGCACCGCCTAGTGGCGTCTCGAGCGATTCTGGCAAAGCTAATGGTCAACCCAAACGGCCAGTGGTACGATTGTGCAACTATGGTTGCATAGGTATATTTTTTGGGCTTCACCACATTAAACAATGAGAGCAAACGGTCAAAAAGTATAAAACCGACCTCTGAACCCTAACCCTGGAGCGCAAATATAGATCCTTTTAAGCCTGACAAATTCCAGAACAAGCGGAACAATATACAACTCTTTCAAATAAGAAACAAGTCTTGGAATATGTTTAGAACGTCTTATTCCTACCTGCTTGTCCAGCACAGGAAAATGAAAGGAATACTAATTTGTCAATATAGATCATTGCACGTCAGTTCTGTGCATACTTTTCTCTCAGCACTTCGGCAGGCACATCATGGCAGTAGCGGCAGTAATCATTCGTGGAGGCATATCCCTTGGCCAACCGAACATAAATCTATACCCTCAGGTAGTCCAATCTAGAATCCTGGAAATGGGAAAAACTGCACCTTCATTGGGTGAATCATCTACCCATATCTACCCATAAGCATCCATAGGCATTTTCCGGCCCAAAAACGATTGCCAGATTGCCATGCGCCGGGTCAAGGCACAAAAAGTTGTACAAATCCAAGGCCACAGGCTCTTGTCCCAACCTGCGCATCCAGGAAAAAAACAGCTGCCCAGGTCAAACCCTGCACGAGTTAAAAGAACCACATGGACATGTCTGAAAATGTGCGCAAGTACTAACATCTTCAAAAGACGCATTTCCAAAAGCTTTCCACAGCACATCAAGAAGAAACCTTCTATTCGTTCTATTATTTGAAGTTTATGGGCATTTATGGGGCACTTCTGGGAAAGGGGTCAGGTGACGGCCAGGGGCCCGCCCTTACACATGGCAGAAAATAGAGGCCGCTTCTCAAGTCACAGTCCATTATGGAATTTCCCTCCTCATTGGGATGTAGACGTCCTCAAACATGTGGAATGAGGCAAATCAATGCGCATTAAAGGCAAAACTACGCTGTTGATCCGTACCCCGGGCAATAAATCTATGCAGAAATAATACATAATATTTTGCATATTCCACCGTCCACCATATTAAGAAATCACCTAATATTGCATCCAAACATATCCAAACGGGTGTTAACCCCCCAAAATCTTTCCATTAATCATTAATTTCCGTTTAACCGTCATAAAATCCCCATGTTCGATGGTTAAAATCGCCCTTTATTGTCGCCCAAAAATCGCCATTTGAAGGTTTATTAAAATGGGGGTACCCTCAAATCATCCAAGTCAATAGACGACCATTTTAATATTGAAACCTATGGTTTTGGATGGTTTTGGGGATCCTCCATTCTAAGAAACCGTCATTTCTGTCTCTCTTTCGACCAGGTAACATCCGATGTCGATAGGCCAAGTAGAAGCGGTAGAGCACCAAGTGGCTCGGAGATGAAGCTCCTCCAGTGCTTGGGGAAGCTGTCTCCAAATCAAAACAGGAAAACAAATAGATCCAAGTTACGAGGACTAAACCAGCTAATTGTGTAAATTATGTGTGTATAATTGTTTATATAATATATATTTAATGCATGCCAGAAATACTAGAAAATAAATAATGATAGCCATGAGAGTTCCAAAATCGTCATGATTGTAGTGAACGGTATTGCTCGAAGTCACGGTGCAGTCCCACCCACCTTTAGGGATGAAACACCCACGTGGGGCAGGGGTTTATCTGGAGTAAGGCAATTGACGTCTTGATAATGGATGCCAACTCTGGAAATGATCAAGAAATATGACTAGCACTTTGAATATTATGATCATGATGAGAATGATGATGATGAGGAGGAGGAGGACGACGATGACGATGCCGATGACGAACTATGATGAATATGATGAACATGATGAACATGATGAACATGATGGCCTCGAATACCATAATATAGTCACATATAGTCATATAGTCATGGGTTTCTTGATCATAACCGTCACATGTAGCATGTGAAGCGGCCCTGTCCTAAAGCAGCGAGGTACTCAATTTTGCCTTGGACAGCACCCGTTTTGGGATTGGATGATCCAAAACATGGCCATCTTCACAGATTTACAGTAAACATTAAACAGCCCTAGATGGTCTAACATATGTTTATGCAAGGTGTTTAAGATTCAGGAGAATGGATTCTCGCATTCAGATTTTTGGTGTAGAATCCGCCAACAAAAATGTTATATGCATTGTCGTTATGTTTAGCCCAATCCAAGATTGACAAGTATTAAAATAAAACTAGTTTCGATCGATTTTGCCTTGGTATTTTTTACCATCCAGAAAACTCAAACACGTCTATGGAAACTGGATGAAACGGGTCCATTTAGATCATTTAGTTCTATGTTTTACCTACAAAAAATTGTGATTTTCCATAGCTATGTTAGTTTGCCCGAGGGAAACTATCATTAATTCATAGCTATGACATTTTGGATGGTTCTGGGTCAATTTCCTTAGGCAGAGATCCATCCAAAACTGACCCAGAACACCCCAGAACCATCTCCTCCGCGACAGGGCACTATCTACGGCCATCTGAGCCAAGTTGGTCACCACTTCCCGGTCGGCTTCGACAGTAAAGGCGCCCGTGGCGACACAGTTGTCCCTGGTGGCCACGGCAGCTTGGGAATCCCCAGGTGGGTCACCCAGTACCCAGCGAAAATAAAATTAGGGAAAATATAGGAAAACTCGGTTTAAACATCAAAATGACAAACTAATCGTCAACAATTGAGGATCGGCCAGAAAGTTGCGAGGGAAACCCATGGAATTTGATTTTCCATGATTTTTCTATGCTGTGTATGATGGGATTATTCGTATTTGGCTTGTCCACAACATGAAGATCATACTGATTCAAACATCAATGCACCTTCAATGTATCCGAATTCATCGGAATCATGAGGGCAAGAGGATCGACTTACCAATACGAATTGAACATATATTGAAACTAACGTCATACCCGACTTGAACATAACGAATGGATGCATCCACCTTGACCCTTTCCACAAACCCATAACACGGCCGATTTTGTTGTTCATGTGTCACATTTTTATACACAAAATCTTTGCGACAACTATGTGCCGACAACTCCCATGATTGAAATCCGGCCCAATACCGTCAGCATTTCATGTTCCCAGTCACTGCCAGTCCAAAGGAAACATAAATTCAGCCTGCGCGACGTTGCAAGGAAAACGGACATGTTCCCGGAAAGCTGGTTATGACACCACATTCCACTCATTGAACTATGTTCGATACCTATTTAGCACTATACATTAATTATTAAACATGCACATTATGTATGTATGTATGTATGTACGTACGTAGGTAGGTATGTATGGATGCATGCATGCATGCATGCATGCATGCATGTATTATTTATCATCAAACTTGCCCGTTTTCTCTGCTTGATGGTTAATGATTGTGATGTCTCTCTTTTGCTGTTTATGTTGCCCTCATTACAGTTGGTTGGTGATGACCCCCAAAAAAAAACAACCGACCCAAAACAACGGACTTGAAAAAACATCAATATATAAACAATCAGCATTTACTACTGAGTACTGGATACTATCAGATCTATTGAATCTATCAGAAGGTTGGAGGGTAATGAAGACCCCAATGGATCTGGAAATTCTTCGAAGTTTCTGGATCCAAAAACCGCGCCTCCTTGCAAGAGTGGACCAAGATCACGCTTGTGTCAGCCTGCAGCCAACAATCACAACTACGGATTTGACTACCAATAATGGACAATGACGAAATAACGAACATGTGGTCTAATTAGTAAATAATAAACCAACTACCTATTATATGACGAAAACACATGGACAAATAATAATGACAAC
Organism: Cladocopium goreaui; assembly: GCA_947184155.2. NCBI lineage: Eukaryota > Dinophyceae > Suessiales > Symbiodiniaceae > Cladocopium > Cladocopium goreaui. The sequence goes on along the minus strand of CAMXCT020000136.1, from coordinate 204,785 downwards.
CGTAGAAGACTTTGTTTTGTTTGTTCTTGTTGTTGCTGTTTTTGTTTTTCTTTTTGTTGTTGTTTTTGTTGTTGTTTTTGTTGTTGTTGTTGTTGTTGCTGTTGCTGTTGCTGAAGCTGGCGGCGGCAGCAATGGTGGTACTGCTGGTGTTGTGGTTGTGGTTATTGCCGTGTTTTTTCTCCTTGCTCTAGTTACTAGTTCTGGCTGACATGGATCGCAATCTTTGTGCAGCACACATCGAGCGTTCGGTCACCTATTGACCGCCCCAAGATCCAAGAGCCTTGTTTGAAAGCAAATGACACCACAGCTCCGCCCGGCACCACCCTCTCGACAGCCACGATGCGTAATTACCTTCAGACAGGTCCGGTGGTCGCATCTGAAAAATCAAAATCCCAATGATGTCAGCACCTCGCCAACCAACTGCTATTTCACATTGATTCCAGGTCATCCCGCTACTTCACCGGATATCATTGCATAGCTCCTGAGACAACTCACTAACAAAACCCTTGGTTATCGCATGGAGCAAAATGAAAAAGCGTTTTGTGCTGTCCCGGCCCGCTGATAGTGGTAGCCGATTTCATCTGCATCCAAGGCATTCACACGGCATTGGTCACTGCAATTTCTGAACTCTCTTGCAAGACGGCATCTGCATCCACTCATGCAAAAACACAACAACTCGGCCACAAAAGCCCTGAATAGCATAGATTCAAAAACTGGCCACAGGTGGTGCACTATGGTTTTACCTTCCATCAAGAAGGGAAACTGGGGAGAGAGACGCTCCCCGAAAAGGAAGAGAGGAAAGCTGGACAGCAACCCTATGCAACCCTCAAAGAAAAGACAACACAAAGAAGATACCGTCGAGGCGATAGATAGCTCAGAGGAGCGGTAGCTCAACGAAGCAGTGGCTGAGAGAAAAGGTAACTGAAAGAAACAAGAAAGAGGACTGTGCTAATAAGCACATAAAATTCTTGAAATATCATTGGTCAATTTTGGAGTTGGAGTTTGAGTCGATTTATGTTGCTGGCATTGGTTGTCTAGATGCACGTGATCTGTGAAGCAAATATTTCTTAGTAGGTCTTGCCATGAGGTTAATAACAAGGGAAGTGGTTTCAACAAAACAAAATAAAACATGATAAAAACACCACTTCCAGAGCAGGGTTTTGCCCAGTTCCCATATCGGTCAGGAACTCATCATCTGTGCACTCACTTTTCACTCCATGTTTGACTCATCTGCACACTCAAAGTCACTCAAAATTGACAATCTGTACACTCAGGTCTGGGGTGGGGTTGGGGTGGGGTGCCAATAACGTTCATGTTTGCACACAGAAACAGTACACACTCACCATGCATTGGGCTGGGGTTGGGTAGCGAAACGTAGATTACAACTACAAAAGATAACATGGAAAGGAATGCATTATATAAAGAATAGTAGAACAGAAAGAAATGACAATGTATGATCAAAGACAGTTCGAACCTTCACGTGTGACGAGTCAGAGCCATATCTGTGGCTGCTGCGCCAAGCTGCAAGCGTTTTTGGTGGCCGTGTGACGCAACTCAGGCACCAATGCGATGAAGACGTTGCACATCTCCACCTCAGTGGGAGTCGCACGATTTCAGCCAAGCACCGATGTGACAACACGACATCCCATAGGCCATAGCTCACCTTCGATATCCCTTCAGCTCGTTTCTTCCTGGTTGGCTATGATACTGGCCAAAGAGGGCCCAATGACTGAGGTGACTGAAAAAAGAACAAATTTGATACTTAGTCGTCACTTTCCCTCTTGAAATGACAAGATATTGGGGGTTCATTCCCTCCATTTTCAGACACAAATATCATATCCAGTTGGTTGAAGTATCATCTCATACAGTATCCCCAGTGCATATCCCATATGGATCACATTATGCCCAAGTGCTACGACATAGATTTCCCGAGGAAAACAACATCCAGAAAATTTGTTGGTTCAATCATGGGATGCCCAGAATTATCCACATAAGTCCCATCAGTATTCTCACAATAGTGGCTCAATAATTTAATTTGTTATGTAATTGAGCTATACCAAAAAAAAACACTAATGTCGGTTTGATATACAGTACGGTATGCCATCTATTATCATTTGCCTGCTGATTGTTATTTTGGGAAACTCATCTATATCTCCTCTATCAATCAACCAAGCATTGGGAGTCCAGGACATTGCCAGGAAAATTCCCTGGAGGTCTCAATGGGAAATCACCTATAAACAGGGGATTTTCCATTGCCATGTTTGATGACCAATTTAATAGTCCTTAATTCAAATCTTAAATCACAGTAAACCATAAATCATCACCATCAGCATCAGCATCACCATCACCATCACCACCATCACCATCACCATCACCATCACCACCACCACCATCACCACCGTCACCATCATCATCATCATCACCACCATCATCATCATCACCATCGTCATCGTCATAGTCATCGTCATCGTCATCATAACCATCACCATCACCATCACCATCGCCATCACCACCACCACCATCACCACCGTCACCATCATCATCATCATCACCACCACCATCATCATCATCACCACCATCGTCATCGTCATAGTCATCGTCATCGTTATCGTCATCATAACCATCACCATCACCATCACCATCGCCATCACCACCACCACCACCACCATCATCATCATCATCAGCATCATCATCACCATCACCACCACCACCATCACCGTCACCATCACCATCAGCATCACCATCACCATCACCATCACCACCACCACCAGCATCATCATCATCATCATCATCATCACCACCATCATCATCATCACCATCGTCATCGCCATAGTCATCGTCATCGTCATCGTCATCGTCATCATAACCATCACCATCACCATCACCATCGCCATCACCACCACCACCACCATCACCACCGTCACCATCATCATCATCATCACCACCATCATCATCATCATCACCATCGTCATCGTCATCGTCATCGTCATCGTCATCATAACCATCACCATCACCATCACCATCGCCATCACCACCACCACCACCACCACCATCATCATCATCATCAGCATCATCATCACCATCACCATCACCACCATCACCATCACCATCACCATCACCACCATCACCATCACCACCGTCACCATCATCATCATCATCACCACCATCATCATCATCATCACCATCGTCATCGTCATAGTCATCGTCATCGTCATCATAACCATCACCATCACCATCGCCATCACCACCACCACCATCACCACCGTCACCATCATCATCATCATCACCACCATCATCATCATCATCACCATCGTCATCATAACCATCACCATCACCATCGCCATCACCACCACCACCACCATCATCATCATCAGCATCATCATCACCATCACCATCACCACCATCACCATCACCATCACCATCACCATCACCACCATCACAATCACCATCACCATCACCATCACCATCACCATCACCACCATCACCATCATCATCATCATCATCACCATCACCATCACCATCACCACCATCACCATCAGCATCAGCGTCACCACCACCACCACCACCACCATCATCATCATCATCACCATCAGCATCATCATCACCATCACCATCACCACCACCATCACCATCACCACCACGATCACCATCACCATCACCATCACCATCACCATCACCACCATCACCATCACCACCATCACCATCATCATCATCATCATCGTCATCATCATCATCACCATCGTCATCGTCATCATCATCATCATCATCATCATCATCATCTACATCTACATGTACATAATTATATATATATGTCACATTATACATAACCAAAGTTTTCATCCAGTTGTACTTCCTGGAAGCCCCGCCGAGCCACATATGCTGGGATGCTGTGCACTGCTAAGGCCGCTTTCGAACGAGTGCTGTCCTTCCACAGCAGAGCGGAGACTAAAGACTACGGGTCGCCGACCTTGATGAAAAATGCACTGGCTAGGAGATAACCTTGAAATCTAAAGGTTACATGCCTAATCTATGTACATTATACATAATTCGTATGAAATTCTATGTGTATACTGACTGTATATATATATATATCATTTATATATTATTTATTACTACTTACATATCCATCTAATGTCCCTTAGTCCTTGACCAAGGACTAACGCGACGAATTTCATGGTTTCTCCGGCCTCGTTCACGCCCTCTTGGCGACTGGTCACCTGGCACGCGACGGAGAATGGTGGGATGTTCATCAACAAACAGTGGGGTTTAAGATGTTTTAGCCAGCAATAAATATGGATTAGGACTTGATGAGGTAAGGTATAGGTAACATAGATATAGAAAACCTAAATGGAAACCCTAGGATAATGATCTATATAGATTCATGGTAGATTTTCATACACATTGGGTTGCTAGAGGGCAAGCGAAAACACTCTTGGACAGCATTTTCCACTTTTTGTGGAAATACGTGTCTATTCTATTAAAACCCAAAAAGTATAGGAAAGAAGAGCGCCTCGAAGAAATGGGATGCTTAATTCATTTTAATTCTAAGATTGTTAGTCTTGCTGAGCAATCCCAACACGTACCAGCCACTGAGACATTTCTTTGCAACAGTTGCTGGGATAACATCATGGTATCATCATGGTCAAAGCGGGACGCCTGCGGAATCGCAAACCAGTCCAAGAAAAGGTAGCCTTCTGCTACATTTTTGCCTCGGTGACTCGGGGACACACATCCATCCAGAAGGTGTGGCCAAATGAATCCTTCATCATCCAATGTTCAGTGCACCTTCACATCCTCAGGGATCGCTTTGAGAGGCATCCCAAGGCATGTCATCAGTAAGTCATTTATAAATTTCAAAACGGGCTTCTGGCGCCTGGTGCCAGAAACACATATGATGAAGGTGGCGTATGGTGGCATGGTTCCCAGAAAATATGGACTCATTGGTGGAGATTCAAGGCCAAACAAGTGTTGCTGCCTCATGTCGCCCCATGGAGCGGGTGGCCCAGCCAAGTGGAGCCATGACCAAAGTAATGGAACAAGACTGACATGGAAGCTACGATTCAAAAGGATAATATGTTCTTATGTTCTTCCAAACCTAGTTTTTTCGGCCATCCATGAGAGTTTCAAGAGGTGAAGCATGGTGAAGCTATCGCTTCCAATCGGCAAGTTGCGTGTTGTGTTGGTAAAGTTCAGAGCTGGTTGGCCCTTGATTGCAGATATCACATCCACGTCCTGAGTGATCCACCCGCAGAAGGGAACCATCTGGGCAAATTACATTCATTGGTTCCCTTACTGAGGATGGTTGGGATGTATTGGGATAATTCCCCAATATAATGAACTAACCTTAACTGAACTAGTTTTCATATTACCTGAACTAACCTGAACTAAGGCTATACTAGGATCATTCCCCCTTACTAACCGTTTACTAACCGTAAAGTTGTGAGTGGGGCAAAGAGTTGCCGGGATGTTCAAACTGGCCCAATCACAATACGATCATCAGATTCGAAGCAAACAAATACGTAGTGAGAAAACCAGCAAATAGACCTATCGTTTGGGGATGTTTACTACCCATTTATGGTAAGCTTGGGGATGGCTTATAGCTTTGGGCGCTGGCACAGTGTAAAGGCGCCCACTTTGAAAATCTAGGCGCTCCCTGTCACGAAAGGCTGGACAGACACCTTTAGGGGAGTAAACACCACCACCAATGTGGCCAATATTGGCCAATCTTAGGTGCACTGCTATTCTACTGCTATCTTACACTATTCTATTCTTGTCATGTTTTTATCGATATAAATATATAAATATATATATATATATAAATACAAATATATATAAATATATATATATAAATATATATATATATATTTAAATAAATAAAAAAAATAAAGAAAAATATTATATATATATATATTATATATATATAGATATATACGTATATGTGTGTGTGTATTTGTCCGTATTTTTTTTTGGCATCCGCTGGTGAGTAAATCGTCCCATTCCAACATATTCAACGACCCATCCAAAGTTGACCCTGTAAACTTCAGTAAACCATCCGAATTTTGGGTTGCACCATCTCGAAAGGCAAGCTTCCACTTTTTGCGATCCATCGATCATGCCACCTGCATCATCTGCAGGTCTGGTCATCATGGACCAACGGTTGAGTGAATGAATTCTGTTGCTTTTCAATTCTAGCGATTCCCCCCCCCCCCGGACAGAAGGTGAAATGGAGAAATGGTTGGGGAAAGTTTGGTCAGTGCGTTTTCTGTGAGAATCTTCGCTTTTCCTTTTAAAGCATCGGAAACTATCAACAGCAACAACTACTATATCGTGTTTCTTGTTCGGAGGGCCATACGCTCCTTTTTGATAAGGCATATGGATGTATCAATTCCCTATGGACTATCGGATCATAGGAAAGGATGCTCCAGCTGCATGCGGAACCATAGGTTTTGGTAAATCATTGGCATTCAATTCATCCTTCATTGCCATCATCCAACTGGCTGCCAATTCTGAGTAATTATTCATAATTATATATTGAGCATTCAGTACTGGATGGATGATTTAATGGGATTTCATGGGGTTATATATAATCCTATCTGGTTGGTGGTTTCAACCCCTCTGACAAATATTAGTCAAATGGGAGTATTATTCCCAATATATAAATATGGAAAAATAAAAACTTTTCCAAACCACCAACAAGTCATCATCATCATCATCATCATCATCATCCTTAATGATCCTATATAATAGGATATCTGGATGGTAGCAACTACTTTAGTCCCGGACCAGCATCCATTCACAGCCGCGGCACGCAGGGCGCCGCGCAAAACTGACATCTGCTCGCCAAGTGGATCCTCGGCGATGTCAGTTGTCAATGGCGATAATGACTGGTTGGTGGTTGAGCCTACCCCTCTGAAAAATATGACTTCGTCAATGGGAAGGATGACATCCCATATATGAAATGGAAAATTAAATTAATGTTTGAAACCACCAACCAGATGAAGTTTGCAAAATGTTGTACACCAAAACGAATGCTTTTTTCAGCTGGTTGGCTGGTATGTATGAAATTCTATGGTAGAAGATTGAAGTATTACCACCTGGTTATTTAACATAGCCATGGAAAATCATCATTTTTAATAGGTAAACCATCTATTTCTATGGGCCATTTCCCATGGCTATGTTAAATAACCAGAGGGTATGAAGTATTGAACTGCCCAACCAAGGTTTTTGGCCACAGTCATACCCCGATCGCCGTTCTCTGAGTGTCAGGATGAGCGGTGCCAAGCCATTGATGAGACACAAAGATCACGAACATTCCTGGGGAACTGGACGAAGAGCCCAGTTCTGCCAATCCAACCCCTGAAACCGAATACGGCACCTAGACGTGTCCAAGTTTTTGGATGTTAAAATAACCTTCCAAACACATTTCTGGGCTTCCCTCCCAATAAGCTAAGGGTAGGGTCTCGCTTCCACAGACATTTCACCATTTAGGGTTTGCATTTCGGGGGTCTGGCAGGCCCGTGAATCTTGACCCAATTCTCAACTCTTGGTCCAATAAACAAAGCCCCATCCCCCACACCGAACCCCCCCCAAAAAATAAGCAAGCTGAATTTGCATCAAAATGGGGCACAGTCAAAGTTGATGGTCTTTCATCATATTCACTACTAATACGCAATTTTGGAGCATTCTTTTTTGACAACCCCAATTACAAGAAATGGTTACCCTCTGGAAATTTAACATAGCTATTAATTTTTAGCTATGGACACTGCCCCAATCAGAGATGATTTCCTCCCAAAAAACGGGCGGAACAAATCATAGGAAACTGTCAAACTCAGCAGAAGGTCTAGAATCTAGAATGATTAAACGCTTAGTTAGTTTTTTCCCTACTCCCAATGTATCCCCATGTTTCTTGCTTAATGAAATCCCATGATTCGCATCATAAAACACCAAATTCCCAGGGGCCGCCCGCCTGGTCTCCAGGCATGGAGTTTAGATCTCACCTGATCATGCGCTTCCACTGGCCCCGGAGGCAACTTCAGGAAATCGCTGACCTGGTGGGGTCAGGTTGGGCATCCGGGGCTAGGGGGAAAGGTGTGGTTTATTAAGGGATCAGGGAACAGGTGGGATGAAACATGGAGAATAGCATCTGGTAATTTGCTATGTATCATTATGTATCTATGGAACATGACCCACTTATGGTTTTATTTGCCTTTTAATCATGGTGATTTTCCGTAGCTATGTTAAATTACTGTTATCTTACCAATGGATGCAAAGGGTATAGGATAAGAGTAGCAAGAGGGTGCCACAAAAATGTGGATTGAATGCCTTGAAGCATAAAAAACAAAACAATGTGGGATGATCCTGTAAGAATTGTTTGTTCATGTGTTTTTTTTTTAATATCCAGTCTGCGTACAAACATGTCGTGGCTGTAGCTAACAGACAATGGTAACCTCGTCACCAGTTGGCTGGTGAACCCGCCAATGACAGGGATAACCCCAAAAACAAAACGGTGGCCTGGCCACCTGGAACCCTCAAAAATCCACCAAAGCTACATGTTCTGCAAAAAAAGTAATGTATGATAGTTTGATATCTCCCAAGTCAGAGAAGTCAGATTTAAGGCAAGTATGTGGATTCTTTTCCCTTACTAACTATCATCTGTGTTTAGGTCGCCCAGGTTTATTTTTGCGCAACATCTACCATCTCCATGTGTGTTGGTGCAAGATCCACTCCGGCCTTCATCAAATACATCGGAAAGCAAAGCTCATGCACAGGTGCCATGTTGACCTCATCTTCCAAGCAATGCCGGCAACCGAGCGTCGATCCCAGGATGGTACCATGTCAGCTAGGCCAATTGCTGGCATAGCCATAGGAGTTGCATCGTGTTGGTAAAACCGGTAGCGCACAAGCCTCAACCAACTATCATGTCTGGATCAGATCCCCCTCGTTGGTGCTTAAAACCCATGTCAAGATATTGTGTTTAACCGCGGTGATGGTTTCATAATCCCGTTTATAATCCCGAATTTTTTGGGGGGCAACGGCGTCCACAATCCCATTGAGGCAAGGTCTACATCCCCCAAACATTTCCAGCCACAATATCCGCCGACCCCGGCCGACAGCAAGGGGGAGCACGCCAGGGAATAATAGTTTGTAGATGTTTGTAGTTGTATAATGTTATATATGTTATATAAAGATATAAAAGCATGTGAAAGCCCTCATTGGTTCCTGAAAATGAGCAGGGGATTTCTCTCTGCGCCAATTGACATGGCCCAGCTCTTGCGCGCAGAGTCCCGAGACGCCGCCCCCCATGGCGGGCTCAGGACAACGGTGTCGTGGTCAAAACCTGACATTGACCAATTTTGCAGGGTCCATCCATACTCCGATCCGTGAACCACGCAGATTTGCCTTCAATTTCGGTGATTCTGGTCCTGTTTGTGAATTTCGATTCGCATCTGGCAGTCACAAGAAGGGGTGTTCTGAAATAAGAACTTTATTATAGTCAGGGTGTCACTGTAGAAAGACACGTCTTATCAGTCAGGTCCTTCCTTGTGATGAACAACAACATCTCGAGACAACTTGCTTGCACCAAAGGCATTCAAACTTTGACTCAGTTTTCCTGGTGTCCCCCTTACAGGGGGTTCTGAATTTGTGAATTTCTCTGGGTAAGAGGTAAGAGGATCGCAATTTCAAGATGAACGAACAGTTCACCACTTTGAAGACTTTGATGCCTAGCTTGGGGGCTTTCTGTCTTGACAACTTGTCTAGAATATTCTAGAATCAGAACCAGGATGCAGTGCCAAAGTTGCATAATGATTATGACTTTTGAATTCCTTGACTGGAGACGGCGAAAGCGGCCGAAAGCAATGCGGACGATTTCGGAAGCATGCTCTCATTTCGGAGTGGTGTAAGACCTGTCCCCAAAAAACAGTCGGTTGGGGTACTGTAAGTATTTCGGCACAAAAATATGATTGTAAAGAATGAACTATCTGAAACTACCAGCCAGTGATTGTTGGGAGTTCGGAATGAGATTGGAAGAACAGCCAGGCATATCAAGGCATGATCTATGGTACACCGGTCACCAACTCCAAGGAAAACATCTGCATCGCCCAGTTTCTTCAGCCAGATCCTTCGATATCTTCGATGCACGGCATGTCACAGCTTCAAATTGCTCTTCGGCAGACCGCTGTGACCTAGCCACCTTTGAATACATCTGTCATCAGAGATTCGTTGGGTCATCACCCCAGGGGATCCCAGGGGCTATAGAACATACCACTTGCCATCAGCCCGTCTTTATACTCAGCCTATGTTTCCAAGCTTTGATGTCCAATCCAGGAAGCCTCAAGAAGTCTGCGACGTTTTCATACCCTCCAATCAATTGCTAGATATAGTGCTACCTGGGGTCTGCTGTCCCCAACTACCAAGGTAAATAACCTCAACTACTCTAGGCCCACTAGGCCCACACCCAGGGTCATACCAATGGTATGATACCGCAATCACAGCTCTGCTTGTCACATCTTTTCTTTCCTCACTTTTGTTGGCGTTTTAGGGCTGTGTTTCACCATTCAATTCAATGTAATGTTTAAAGCCGATCCGACGAGAAACATCTGAAACCACTTAAACATCACGCAAGTATACATAAAACAACTATGAAACAAATGCCCAAAAAAGTTTTATATCATTACCCATTCATTACCAGTATAATCTCCGATCTCCAGCCAATACTCTGCGCCGCTCAGCTGTGAAAGGTTGATATCATGGGGAGCAAGTGACGATGCCCATTGAGCGTGGCCAGGTCTTCCTAGGGTGGTGTGGTGGGACCTGAGGAAATTTCCAGGTGCCCGTTGTAAACATACAAATTTCAAGTTGGATCAAAGGGAAAAAACAAATAAGCTTGGGGTAAACTGGGATTTTATCTATGTTCTTCTAATGATATTGGGATTTCCAGTTTTGGAGCATCAAACGATTGGGTTTCAGTTTCAACCATCACATGATGGAATAAGCGGGACTTGAAGCAGCAAACCTTCGGATTTAAGCAGTAAGCATCTGGGTTTTATCATTGTACACACCTCACACTCCCCTTATCGAGGGTAGCATGCAATATTGGGGGATGCGGTTACATGTATGATGTATGATCTACATGCAGTTATTGATTTAGTTGGCAACGGCCACATTTGAAGGTGCTGCACATCATCAGCATGCCTCCCATGTGTCTCACACCCTTCCGGCACCCACAAACCTCAAACATTGGTCAATCTTGTGGACCATCAAGTTAGCTATGGGTCAAAATTCAACACCCCCAAATCGGGCAAATTACCACCCATGATCTATTCTATTCTAGATAGATTTTGGGGTTGGGAGCAGAAGGGTGCCAGCGTGAGGTAACTCACAACCAAATTCGGTTGAATTTGCAGGACCCCTGAATCCTAAAAAAAACGCAGGATCCAATGAAAAAACAGCAACACACACATGTAACAATTTTTTTTGCCACTTATTTCCTGCAATATTTATCCCTCAAATCCATCAAACATTCAATCCCTCAGACCCTCAGATCCTTTCACCATTCCGCCAACCTGGCGCAGTACTGCGCCAGGTCCTTGGCCCAACCAAAAGCATCCAAGCGTCTGGCATGAACCCGCGATCATTTGGCATATTCTCCGCCCCTGCGTCCCAAAGGATCTTGGTCATCTCTTCCTTCGGATCAGCTTCGTGGATTCACGTGGATTCCCATGGATCCAGGTGGAAAGTCGATGTGGATCCATTCATGGTGCTATTTTCCAACCCACCCAAGGAGGGAAAAACATGAGTCGTTAAGGAACATCTCGAGAAAAGGGGCGAAATACAACCAAGTGAGAACAGGAGGAGATACCCAATGTCATGGGCCGTTGTTAAGTTTCATTGTAACTGGGTGACATCGTCCTATGTTCCAGCTGTGGTCGGTGTTGTATGTATATTGTACTGGTGGGTCAAAACACCGACAGCCCGACACCATGTCCAATCATGTCATTCAATGACCACGCTCTCGAATATATACACGGAGCTGCACCCATTGCCCATTGAAAGTTCCTGTACATGCATAGTACAGATTACATTTATATATATATATATGATTATAATACGGACAAAACAGGCATACTAATTTCCAAATATTGACATGTCAAAGTCACATCATTTTGGGACAATTGTCCACTCCCAAAAAACTACTTAGGCCACATTCCTATGCATTCCTATTGTCAAGTGTTTCTCTTCTTTGCCCAAGGCTCATTGCCCACCATAGCAGCTACACTCATGGGGCTCATGCCCGGGAAATTTGCCAGATAGACTACCTTGGCTCAAAAATGGGATTGACGAGATCCACACAGCGAGAAAAAATGAGGAGTGAAGAGGGAAAAACAGCTATGATCAACGGATTCAACCAAGATGCCAAGGAAAAAACTGGGGTATTTTCACCGAGAAAAACTGAGTGGTCAAATACAAGAACTGAGTTTTAACAAGGATACATAGGACATGGTAAATTTAGCGGACCAATTTTCTGAATCCGAACTATTTTTGGAGACTCCTTTGCCACCCTCAAAGCTCTGCCCCAGGCACATGCTTTGATCTGCATTCGGATCCTCGTCGCTGGGGCGTTGCAGAGGTGGCACATGACAAAATATGCTGGGATTGAATCCCTTCCCCCTAGTATAAAACACAATGTAAATTGTCCCAAATGTATGTAAATCCTCCTTCTAGCCATGCAGATCTTTTTTTATTTATGGGGAAGGGATTAGAACAACAGATGGATGCAAAATCCAACAAAGAAGTGGATTCAACCAGCAAGAGCTTGATTTCAATGAGCTCTTGAATTGGTTACCCTTTGGTACTCAAACATGACAAGCTGAAAAATCACCGATCCGTAGATGGTTTCAAACATTTATACAGATATTGCGAATGGGGGCTTTCAATTGTCATGTTTGATTACCCCGCAGGGTAGGCTACGTGCCACTACTGCACACGGATTTTTCAATAATCTTGAGAACTAAATGACGAGATATCATGAAAAATCTCAATGATGTTTATCACCTGGTCCCAAAAAAGGTCGGTATGCCGCCCAGTCGCCCAAAAGCTCCACCTGAGGCTGGTGAGTCGATACAACAACGGTCGGATTTTTTTGGGCTTTGAAGATGGCTCTTGATGTACTGTACATGGGTATGAAAAAAACAAGTTCAGCATCTATTTATATTATTTATCGTTGTTGGGACAATACCGACAATACCTGTTAACAATCAAAAAAACGTCGGCTATGACACTGGGACTTGCACACACGCAAACTGTTGGGACAAGGTGTGCACTGCTGTTTAGATTGAGAGTTCCTTGAGATTCATGCACCCAATCATTCCTCAAAGTGTAATCTGAGACTCAAAAATCGTAATGCTACTGTAATCCGGTCATCCTGGGTGGCTGCCGAATCCTCTGTGCCCCAAGGGTAGCTTAACATGCTTCACTACGCTTCTATTTGTGGGGACGACTAAAGGCTCTTGAATATCTCGCTCAGTAGGGCTTGCCAGTGTTAAAACCATCATTGGCACGTTGGCCCCTCCATATCTATGGCCAGTTGTGCCCACCCGCGCGGTTTGACCCCGGAAGAATTTCTGCAAGTAGGGAGAGCCTTCTAAGCGTTATACGTCTTCCATGTCAATCTAATTTGGACATTGAGCCAACCGAACAGCCCCAGCAAAGACTTATCTTTGCTGTCATCAAGTGCGTCACCCTCTGAACGGGACGGAAAAGGGTGTATCACTCCAAAACAGTGAAGAATACTTGTCTTCTTGGGCATATAATTGTTTTAAGTTTTAACTAATGACTTGCTGGCGGGCGGTTTGGGGCCCAATGGTTTTCGAACCCCAAGAATCCCGAAAAAAAAAAGGTGATTTTCACAAAGTGGGGGGTATCCTCAAGATTCCAAACCATCGGGCTTGAAACCAGCAGGGAGCATGGCCATGGTCTCCACCAAGGCACATATGCACGGAGGGATTGACAAACAAATTTCAAGAGTCCTGCAGCGAGATCTCACCGGATCGATGATCTATGGATCCCAACCATGGGGGGTCGACTCCGGCAACTCGATGTTCCAAGTAAGATGTCACAGATCATCACACATTTTCTCCCTACACTTACTTGTTCATGTCTGCGTTGATTACATCAAATTGCTCATCTTGTTTTCGCTTGACGCTCCTTTTTTTTACTATAGGTTTTCATTTTTTTCCATGGCCATTTTCCGACCTCGGAAACGAATCATCGGCCCCCTTCCTCACGCCGCAGCAGGCCTTGAGGCCTCGCTCTGACGTTGATATCCGCGCGGTGCTCGATGAGCAAACGCATGTTCCTCGGGGCCCATGGATTGGGGCGTTCTGTAAGGTTGCTTTTTCATCTGAGATGATCTAAGATGACCGAAGCTGGTTGAATCCAACTAGTCTAAGACTACCTAAGTTGCTTGAGTAGCTGTATCAGTATGAACTAGGGCCACTAGGGGTCGCAGTCTCTGCTTATGGAAGGATCCATCCAAATCCACTGGTCTTGCGTCACATTTGCGGAGTTCGATTTGGGTTTGGGAGATATACTACAAATTCTGGGCAATCCAAAATTCTCCAAAATTCTTCGCGAATCTTTCTGTGCCATTTTGGGATGGCTGTGAGGCGAGCTGGGGTTTCGGTCGCGACAGAATCTAGCCATATGGGTATGGGTCAAAATGTGAGCACCCCCAAAACTACAAACTTGGATGGCTGTTGTTGGTGAATCAAAGCACAAAAAAAATACCACGATGTTCAAGAGAAACAGCAGCATCTCCTGATCTGCTTCCAGCCTGGACCTTGTCTTGTGCTTGCATGTGCTGCCAAGGCTCTCGGCCCCATGCCGGTTATTCTTGGAAAATAGCGCTGCACCAAAGCAGGGGGTATAGCTGAGGCCTTCACGCTGAATTCCCACAGTTCTGTGGACATAGGAATGGTGAACACCGTTTTTAAATCCCCAGTCATGATAGATGAAATAAAGGTTTTAATAAAGATCAACACTGACAAGAAAGTGACATAGATTATGACAATGGTGTTGAATTGCCTTTTCATGCCTTTTCTATCTTCAATTGTGAGATGCCTCAATTGATAATACTTTAAACCTACACTAATGGGAAAGTGAACATACGTGTATGCCCATGGGTCAACACTACTTGAAAATCAGATTTCACAATGTGCCCACCACACACCGGTTGCAGTTGGCATTTGGGAGGGGGCTGATGATATCCCGCTGGCCATTCGGAAAACACATGAGAACCGATTGAAACCTAAAACGCGTTAAAAAATTGGACAATCCTTCTCTTTGACTCCTTCATGTCTTCTTAAAACTATCTACATGAGAACTGAGAGCAGTACCTGGTTTTGACTCAGACTCACTGTGGTCATACTCCCACTTCTTTCTCCTTGTTTCTGCACCCTCCGTGTGTCTTTGCAAAGGTTTGGTTGGTACATTCTGATTTCTGGTTAATTGGATTATCTCCTCATCATGTGTGGCCTAAATCGTTACGATGTTTGTATAATATTACATATATATATATATTTCATATAGCATATGTTTAAAAAAATGTTAAGACAATTTTTGAGGTCTACGGTCTATCCCTTCTTTCCGACACCGGTTTGTCTGAAAACATCAGGTGGAAGCGTTCAAAATCATCAAAATCCAGCCAGGTCAATCATCCTTTTCACACCGGTTTTCCCCCGTGAAATAACCCACGCATCTCTGCACCTTGCCCTGGCACATGCTGTGGGTTTGGATCGCAGCGTGCAGCCAACAGTGCCTGTGGGATGGTGAGCCGGAAATCCTGAAAACAATGGTAGGTTCATGGCATTCATGGCTAATAATGAGCTATAACCAACAAAATGGATGATTCATGGATGATGAATAATTGATCATTTGATATAATTTTGATATACCCCCGGGGCAGTAACAGTGAGCACAAGCCAGGGGCACAAAATGAGCACCAGCCAAATGCAGAAAATAAGGGTCTAATCTGGTGATATGATACGGATAAATTCTTATACAAAATCCAAAAACGGATCAGGTAGACACCATTGTGGGGTTGTAACTTGGTGATTTCACATTGTTGAACCTACAATTTACCCAATATTTCAATGGGGGTATAAGAAACACAATGGGACTGCGACCAATCATTTCTGGGCATATGAATGCAATGGCACTACCAACGATATGATATAATATGTGTCTCTGAAAATGGGAGATGCTCTTAAATGGCAACATATTACACGGACAAATGAATGAACATGCTTGTTTAATCTACTGGATTCTGGGGTCTCCCACTTTCAGATCATGCCCAATACTTATGGTCATGGTTGACTCAAACATGGATGTTGCTGTGCTTTTAATCCCCTGAGACCGAGACATAGTCTGCAGTCAACGATCGTCCCAAAATGGACAAGTAAAAATGAACACCAGCCACTGTTCTGATGGGTTATGGGAATAGACACATCTAACGTGTTTATGATTCTAGACATGGGTCATTTGTGGTTGCAGGATGTTTGCAAACACGTTTTCATGGGAATTGAAAGACTAAGACCATCGGCCAGGCTTCTGAGAATAAATTGCTAAAATATGTTAGAATCAATAATTTTATATGTTTTTTTGTCCATCTCGTTCAAACCATCTCTGCCTCCTAAACCCCAAAAATCCGTTCAAAAACATAAAAAACATCTGTGCCAGTAAACATACTCACTAAAAACCTGTAAAAACCATGGATCCCCGGCATTTCTAAAATGGATTTCCCCCGGCCGCCGGTGGCGCTCCCACCTTGACGGTCTCGGGGTTGGCCAACGAGGCGACGCCGGTCAAGGGCGTCAAACCGTTGTGGCAGGGCGAGTCCAGATCCGCGCGGAACTTCAGCAACACCTGCCGCGGAGGGTTGCAACGGTTTGCCCAATACATAGGGTTAATGATGGTTAATACCATTTATGTGTGTAAACTAAGGATGGTTACTGGTGGCTAATGATGGTTAATAATTAATAATGGGTGAATAGTGGCTGATAATGGAAGTAAGACAGATAGATATCCCCTTTGGTAATTTGTTACAAAGCTATTGGAAATGGGTTTTAGATGCCCTACGTGTGTGATCACTGGATTGTGTTTCATCATGTAATGTAATGTTGAAAAACATGGGTATCTTTGGTAATGGAAATGTGACATGGGATAGATATAGATCTGTAATGATATGTATGGGACATATATTCATAGTCAAATACGCGCACCCATGTGTGTATATATATAAATACAGATATGATATATATATATTATATATAATTATATATTATGCAAAGGACTGTCTCAGCTTTGGTATCGCCAACCTGGCACCGAACGTGATTTGGCGGCCTGCACTTGCTCGGGCGTCCGCACTAAGTAGGCCACATTGATCCCAGCGCCAGATTGCCTCAGCGATGACCATTACAGGATATTTCCAATGGAGTTTAATGTTGTCACATAAACCAACCAGAACCGAGAACGTCCAAGAACCAATGTGATGGAATACATCATCAACCATTATATATTGGAAAATTTGGCAACTGTGATGGGAGAATTGAAATATCATTGGAATTTAAAATGGAAATTAATGGAAATTCTTGGAAATTGCTGGGAGCTACCTTCCAGAAAGCAAGAAGACGGACAGCCCAGCAATCCTGTAGACCATTCCCTCCGAGCGGCGCCTAGAGCAGTAAGTCCCTGATTCTATCGGGGTTACATTCCGTTAACATCGCGTTGTCAGCTTCAACCCTTTGCAAAACACAAACAGTCTGTCGAAATAAACTTCGGTTGGTAAAGGTCTTTGTTTCAAACGTCGACTTGAATGCTAGTTGTGGCTGATCCTTAAAACGGGCCAGGAGGATGCTTCGAACGGGGCGTATCAACATGATGGCCAATGCTCAATGGCCATGAATCATGTGACAACATCTGGGTCATGTTTGGCCTAGAATCTAGTGGTTGGCAACAAACAACTCCGTCGCGGTTGGCAACAAAAAATCAGAACTAAATTTCAGCTCTCCCCTTAGGCCCCGAGATCATCCTAGATCCTTATTCTGGCTGGCAAAATTCCCCGCAGTCTCTTTATTTTTTCTTTATTTTTTGTCGGGGGAGGGGGTGGTTAAAAAAGTGCAAAATCCAGGGCCAAACTTGGAGAGTCACGCGCTGATGTCGGCCCGAAGCTCCAGTAACCTCGAATCATCAGGAGCAAGTTGCTGGATGCGTTTTACTGCTGCAATAAACTTGGATTTACGTAAGGGGACCATCAAACATAAAACGTGGGCCCAATAGATTTCTTATTTCTGGTGGATTTCCCCATGGGAAGAAACAAACTACATTCAGCAAACCCGACAATTCCCAAGTTTTTGGGGCTCTTCATTCATCAAGGAATGGACATATCGCATTCCTCACACAATCTGCACATGATTGAACGTCACCAAGCCTTGCTCCCAAATTCCGAGTAATCTTGGAGCGCACCCCTTTATCTTGTATTGATGGATTTTGATGTATCATATGAACCAATCAGGACCAAATATAAAAGTAAATCCTTTAAGGCACACAACAAGCTCTACTGAATGTATCATGCAGCTATGCTGGGTTTCACATTTGACCAAACATGCGGTTCTACTCAGGACGATCTGCAACACACAGAAACATGTCTGAACGTAGCAACCGGAAACCAATTTAGGATTCTAGGACCATGGCTGTCGATACAATAGGCCTACCACTATCCAACACTGACATCAAAGATTGAGACCATTTGCGGGCTCCAACAAGGATTCCAGGGAACGTAGGATACGTAGCATCAGCCCAAGACTGCTAATAGCCAAATTTATGAGCAGGGCAGGGGCATTACAAAAATGGTTGTCATTCCACGTATATATCCAGTCGTACATGGTACCCTCCCGTAAGTTTCCTATCTTAATCTTTGTTGATTCTGGCTGAAATTTCACCAAGAACCAAGCCCTGGTTGCCCTTTCGAGACACGTTGACAACATCTCTGCCCGTTGATAGGACTTGGCCGCCACCATCAAAGGAGTTTGACCTCTATGTGTGACCCTCTCCTACGCGAAAAATATGCATGCTTGGGCCGCATGGTTGAATCCATCTGTGCATATACATAAACAAATATGTATGTATAAAGCGATGTGGTTTGCCCTTGGTACCCAAGTGCGCAACGAGCTCAAAAGGATGCCATTCCAAACAACAGTGGCACAATACACAACGCATATTTCACAACATATTTTGGTGCGTCCAATTCATTCCACTCCGCTAATTTTAATAGATGGTCCATCTTGGCATATGATAGCTGTACTGAGCTCAATATCGCTTGGAATTCCTTCCCCCTATCGTTAAATACAATCCCATAGAACCTATAGTTCAGTATTGGACCTGTTCAGTTTGGTCCCCCATATTTATTTGGGGTGATTATTTCTATGGGGCAAAGCATAGGAACCATATGGAACCATGGCGCAGTAGCGGCCCCCAAGTCTTCCACAGGCCCACCGTGATGGCCTTCAAAGTAGCCCAGCTGACTCAGCCCACGCAAGCGCAGATTCACATCTGCCTGGTTCCTGATCGTAGATGGAATCCGGCACGAGAATGGCGGTTTGATCATGAAAACATGGGGCAAAGATGACAAGGAACCTGGTGAACAAACAAAAAAAAGACTACCTTGACAAGTTACAAATCTGGTAAACTAACTCTCCTCAAAAAAGATGTGCGCCTTTAAATGTGGCTATTGGAATTAGTCAACAAACTTGTGGACACCACTTTAAAGTGAGTTGGCGCGACAGTCTGCACAGTAATTGCCTCTTTTGACAACAGCTGCACGGAGTACATCCGAAAAATTATGCAAAAATAATCAAAAATATGCAAAAATGGCAGCTGAGAAGTTGCGCAGGTATAACATGGATTATAACAATTAACAAAACCTCCAAACCGGGCCTCAGGACGGACTATAGGACACCCTCCACAACAGTTCCCCCAAAAGAGAAGCGTTGTGCCAGCGAGAGTCTGCGCAAGAAGCCGCACAAGGTCCACATCTTCAGCGAAAACGGCGCACAGCAAAGGGGTCATTCCCTCCACGACTCCCACAGCATCCTGGAGCCGCCATAGCCGGTTTGCATCGATTGCAGCGACGCTTGAGATGTCATGAAATTTATGGGTTCTGGCTTAACCACCTATCCGAAGCGTGCGTAGATCTAATTGAATAGACTGCCATTCCTGGATAATGTCAGTTCTGCCTGGTTGTATCACCCATATCACCCTGACTCATGATCTATGTTGAGTTATGCATCCCAAAAGCGCGACAGATTCAATCATTCAATTTCCAAGAGACAACAAGTAACCAACATAGTAACACAGGGGTTGGTGAATGTCAGTTTTTGGGATTTTGAACATCACTTTCAAGTCGTTGAAGATAATATCCTCATAGTTGGGTGATGTTCAATTAGGACATTTACTAACCCCTGCAACACATATTGAAACAACCAGGCGTAGTCCTTTTTTTCCCCCAGCGAACTCATATCGCCCGCCTTGAGGCTCGAGAAGCGAAAGTGGGAGAGAAATTTGTTGAGCTCAAAGCGGATCCTCTCCTCCAGCGGATCCACCGTCTCTGATCGAAGATGGTTTCGTCTGATGGGAAAATATACTTTTACCAATCCCTGTGGCTCTGTGACCACAAATAAGTAAAAAACCGGCAATGACCTAAAATACAGGGCCATCTCCGTAAAAGCCCAGATTCAAGGTCATTTGTCGGAATTTGTCGGATTTGTGGGGTTTGAGGCTCTGATCTGGTAATATCAATGCCATTTCTGCTCTGACAAACATGTTTCAGCTGTCTTTTCAGACATCGCCGTACCAAACCGGACCAGTACTTCATCATTAATCTATTTCATCAACAAGATTACAATTTCGGGTGCATGGAATAGATACTGACTACGTCTGACTACCTTATAATCAATGGATCATCCCGGGGTGTGCACCTTAAGTGTCTTATACTCATGTTAACATGTGTCCTTTA
This sequence comes from Cladocopium goreaui, assembly GCA_947184155.2. Taxonomy (NCBI): domain Eukaryota; class Dinophyceae; order Suessiales; family Symbiodiniaceae; genus Cladocopium; species Cladocopium goreaui. Next base: position 183,715 of record CAMXCT020000136.1, on the reverse strand, counting down.
GTGGTATGAAGTAATACCAAACAAACATGACATGTGCAATTGTCTTATACATAATGGTTGCTATTCTGTTCCATCCTGTGATGTGACACTCATCCATGTGCTGGCTTTCATCAAATTCCCAGCTCACAAATGGTGGTAATACGGTGGTAATATAATAGCGTCTGGGGTGTTGGCATGCCATGAGGACCCGTGACGGACCATGTCGAAAACATGACGTAGCGTCGTAGCGTGACGCAGCGTGATTCAGCGTGATTTTTCGTGATTTTTCAAAAATAGTCTACTTTTTACCTTTAAAAATTGGGTCATTTGTCGGAACCGCGTGACGGAGCGTGATGTAGCGTGACGCAGCGTGACGGAGCGGGACGGACTGTGAAGGGGCATGGATGGAGGTTTATTGAGATTTGTTTTTGGCACATGGCCCTTGATATTCGATAGTGTTGTCCCCCGAACAATTGTTCTTCGGAGTGCTCACCCACAAATATTTGTTTGGGAATGTTTGGGGCATGGTCTGGTTAGGATTGTTCCCCATCAAACTCGTGATCAAGAGTTCCTCCCCCAACACATATTCATTTTGAATTGTTTCCCCATCACACCAGACACTAAGGCGCTGATTTTGTCGGGGTTGGGCCAGATTTCCATGGATATGTTATGGTTTAGTTCAACCCTACCTCATATTTCTGAAAATATCATGGGGGAATCCATTGGTGATTCCAAGATGGTGCTTCTAAAGACTCTTTGGTGTTAAATCCGAACATTTTTGGTCCATCATGGGCGCAATCACAACCAGGATCTGAACAGTTTTTGGTGACCAGTGTTTCCGTTATTTTTTAACGGAAATAGGGCTCCCGCAAATGGAACTAAATTTCAGGGCCGGGACCTATTATATAGGGTCGGGACCTAAAAAACGCTGTTTACCACAAATGTCATCATATAGGTGCAACATTCGATCCACTGGGAATGCTAAAAGAATGGTCGGTGTTTTTTACCCATTGCAATTCTTGGGGATATGCCTCTGATTTAAAAGAGAGCCACATATCTTTGAATTGTGTTTCTTGAAGTATCAACTGATGTAAGGATGGGTGCCCAAATGTGCACAGTTTGTCACAACGAGTGACAACGAGCACTGTCGCGGTGCGGCTCCTGGCCCAGAAGTTTGGGCCGCTGTGCCAAGTAGAAACGACAGTGCGAGAGCGGACCCTCACGCGACCTCGGCGTGCCATGCCATGGCACGAGTCTGCAAGCTATCTTCGAGGTAAGATTAAAAAGAAAAACAAATTGATGTGGCAAAAATGAAATTGAGCATCATAGAATAAACCATGGAATGTAATATATATATATATATATGTGTGTGCGTGTCTATATTTGGAGTTGTCAGGCTAAGCAGGACAAACTGGTTGGCTGGCAGGCTGCCCCACTAACCTGAAGAGTTCGGCCTGGGATATGTTACCCACTGACCATATACCATCATGTACTGAAGTCGTGATGTTGCAGTCGTATGTTTTACCCCCTGTAAAAGAAAATGAAAACGCAGCAGTGTACATAATCTATTTGTGGAGATGAACTTGACTTAGCAGGTTTGATGCCCTGAAGATACCGAATTCTGCCTGTCCTGAAAAGATCTACAGCTACGACTGGAACATTTCTACGCCCCAAGCGGCCCCATGGACTAGCTCTTTTGTTTTGACCCAGCAGTTTCCTCTAAACTCTACACTTTTGCAAACTTGCACCAATCTTTAAAAACTGATTTATGTTACATATCCTTTTTATCATTAGAGTACAGCCAACTTAAACCCTGGAGAAAAAAAAACAACAGTGAAACAACATGGTTCCAACAAAACATCGTTGCCCGCGAGTTCCGTGCTCTGTAGCCGTGTTGCAAGTGCTGTATCTTGCTTTCCACTGCAGCCTCCCCAAGTTTCACCACCACAGCTCGGTCCTTCTCCACCTGAGATTTCTAAAGATGCACAATGAATGTGAAAGTTACCATCATTTACTGGTGCAGTTCCAGTGAAGTAAGCGGGTCACCCCGGGTATATAGCCATAGTTCTAGGATGTTCTAGGGATTATATCCCAACCTATGTTTTTTTTGTTAATAGTGCCCATTGCAAAACCAAGGCCACTTTGACCCACAACCCTATGCCTGGAGTTTCTTCGCTCCCCTGAGGCACCTGTTGGGACATGTAAGGCAGGTGGGATTCCACTAAGTTTCAACCATGTTTAACATTGTTTAACTACCCCAACTATTTTATCCAGTATTGATTTTCACACGTTTTACATATTGGATCATTACCCACCAAGTGGCCGTGAAATCGCCTTGGGCGATGGTGTTCTGTTGCCAATTCAGGGCTGACCTGAGTTTTTCACTCTGAATTGTTCATTGTGGCATCTCCCAGCCAAAAATCGTCAAAAGGGATGGGATGTAGTTTGCAAACAACAAACACGGGATGTAACCAACAAACATGGGGAATGGTTGCGAAAATATAATCGTTTTTGAGAATATGTATGAAAATCCGTTGAAATCATTGCACCGTAAGGGACATGAAATTGAACTAATAACCAAAAAAACAAACTACAAAGTGTTGTTGAAGGAACAAAAAACAGTGTTCGGTGGTTGAACCAATTTCTTGAAAAATCAAAAATTTAGCAGGATCATTCCGTTTAGTGGGGCGGAAACTTGAAAATCAACTGATATTTTAGCCCACCCCGCCATTGGCTTTCAACCTGGCCAGTGCGCACATCAATTCCGAAACCAAATGTTGAGACATTATGACTGTTACAGTTATTGCTGTAAATATTTAGTTTCAAAAAAAACATGTTGAATCTTTTGGATTTTGACCCCATCAAGGGTGCTAGGATATTTAGACATCTCTGCGCATTTTGGTGGGGGATGTTTGTGGGACTAATGACCAATGTAACAAGTCCATTGGTCTTGATGGTTTTTGGGATGATTGGACTCGTCATCTACTTGAAACCAATTTATTTTGGACCCGTCATCTACTTTGACGCGCGGTGACGTAGCTATTTACAATTCCATACAGATTTTGGCCTATAATTCCCCAACCTAAAAACAACATATGTTGAGGTGCGCCTATTTATTTGTCATCATTTATTGCCATTTGTTTTTTCACCTTGTTGAAATTTGCCCGGCTCTAATTGAATGAAATACATGAAAACATATCAAACCCAATTCATCAAATAAAATCATTGAATCGCCGCCATGGTGCATGTACTCCGCTTCGCGGTCCGAGAAAATCAGGATGACTCTGGTGTCTGGTTTGTTGGAGAGCAGGTGACACCACCTGGCTAGCGTGCGAAAAAAACACCATCAAAATTGTCAGCAGCATGGTCGTGTCATGTTGTGTCCTGTCAATATTGATATCATTACATGTATATATTATTGTATTACTGTATAAACATTTATTTGTATATATACTAGAGATTGTCGTGGCTAAAGTATTTGTTTCATATCGTGGTTAGGGACCGCTCTCACATATTTGATCTATATCCTTGCCACATGTCACTCAGCTTCGTTGGCAAGGGACATGACATGGGCACCTCTGGCCCCCTGCTACTTTGGAAACATCGAAAGGAACACCCGGGAAGAATCAAGGCGCACACACAGACAATCTCTCTCTCTCTCTCTCTCTCCCTCTTTCCCTTATACAAGAACAATTGAACAACTGAACTAAGTAGGTTATGTGATAACATTATATTATGATATTATTTGATCTGTAGTGTATGATCCGAAAGCAGCGCTCAATCTTGGAAACGTCATCCTGGTGTTATGCGGTCGGCGTCGGTTCACCATGCGGACTGAGGCTCAATTCCGCCCGGCACCATCCACGAGACAGCCACGAGGTGAAGTTGCAGGGCAGCTTGGTATCGGAATGCATCATTTCCTAAGCTGGTTTTACCCGCGGAGAGCAGACAAAAAGCATACCTACTCTGAGAGGGAACAAAGATATTCTCTAGCATCTATATATGGAAAAAAAAAACAACAATGGGCCTGTGCCCTCTGCTTGAAAATATACCAATGGCCCAAGCAATTTCTATGGCTCTTCATAAGTGATCTGGTGGGAACCGAATCCGTCAAATTGATGAAGCCTGGCCACCGAGCCTATGTAGGTGCCTGAAGAAGAATCAATGCTTACATAAAATAGTTCCGATCATCATGACAAAGTCCGAAATGAAGTCCGGATCAATAAACCATGAGAATACCATGAAATATAGATTGCGGAATGGAAATTCGCATGCGATGCGTGGGAAAGAGTGGTGAAGAGGGGTTCTTGGCTTGGCCCTGCGCCATGAGGATTGCAAAATTGAAAAGCGATGTGGATGTGTGCAGTTGCGTCTGGTTGATCAGGCCGGGTATCAGCACTAACCTTGGCCTCTTCTTTGGGTCACCAATCAAGGCCGTGGGTGACCCCCCTGCTGCAAAATGAAACCAAACGGAAAATCCAGCAAATCAAAGAACCAAAGCCAACGAAATCAGAGGTAAAGTTGTTCACACACACACACAAACAAATGCCAGAAAAAGTCCCGACCAATTTTGGTCAAATCTTTGCGAACACCACAAAAAAGGACAAGCAGAAATCGGCAGAATGAACTGATCACGGAACTTTTTGAATTAGGATGAGATGATTTGTGCAATGACGATGATTTGTTTTTGGGCTTCTACATGTTGGTCTTGCGACCCTTCAGAAAAAAGCTGGAACCAATTAGAATATATTAGAATTCAGTGCGAAATTTCTCAAGATCCTGCAAGTATTCAAATTTCCTTCAAACTAGCAAACGAGACGCAATCAAGCATGGAACAGCATGGTTATATATATATATATCCACGCAAGCTTACATGGTGGAGTGACTCTGACTCCTAGTCTTGAGGCGAACGCCAATGATGTTGGAAGGACCACTCACACGCCTGGAATTTCCAAGATCACGGCCAGACTTTGACAGCTCTCTGGAACGAAGACACACTTGTTCGGCATTGATGTCTGCTGATGATGGTAGATGATGCTGTAGCTATAGCGGGTACGATTGCAACAATCCTCCTGTACCATTTGTCTATGGGTCGTTCCTACGGAACATCTGACAACCTGGTCAAGACAAAACATCACTCAGCTGTGAACCTCATATGTTCTTTTTCCATGGGCTGGAGCATGGGCCCGGTGGTTCTCACGTCACTACTATGTTATGCCCTTAAAAATTGAAAGGACGCAAGTCGTTAAATGAATCAACAAATGCGGCATGTTGGGTTTCTGGCCTAGCCCAGTTGCCATTTCTGAAGCAATAGTGGCAGGTGATGAGACTCCGCTGCCGCCACTGTGGAATAGCTTCGTTGGCACAGGTATGCACAATGGGCCTGTGCCCCCTGCTTAAAATAGACAATGATTCACGTAAACTCTGTGAAACTCTTTGGAACAAAGCATGACACAAACAAATCCAATTAGATACTATACAGAGATTTTATTACTAAAATATTCAAATATATAATAAACAATATCTTTATAACACACAATCCAGATAGATCCATTATTTCTTTGCAATCATCGTTCCCCACCTGAGCCATGCTGGAAACCTTGATAGATTCTTAGGTCGTAAGAACATGCTTACGCACATGCTTGCGCATCCTTACGCTATTGGGGGTTTCTCTTACGCGGGGATCTGGGCTTTCTATGGGCTTACGCAAGGCTTACGCGAAAGTAAGTCACCACAAAGTCATCTTTTTTCGTGACACGTTCCTTACGCGGCCTTTTTTGCAACAGAGTATTTCAGTGCGTCATTCATCATTTGTCGAATCCGAAGATGAAGATGTTGAAGAAGAGGATGTTGAGGACGAGCCTGAACCGTCAGCTTTCAATGTTGCCTGTTGCGGTCGACGCTTTCGAGCCTGCTTTTCGGGGCTTACGGGGCCATCGGGCCATGGGGCGACGTTTCGGGGCCATGGGGCAACTGTTCAGATAAAGCAGGTGGGCCTTACGCGTTCCTTACGCATACCTTACGCGTTCCTTACGCGAAAAAACACATTCTTTTTTCAAAATTGGTTTCGTGGCAGCAATGAGCATTTCTCAACCCGAACAAATTGGACCCGTGGAACCGGAAAAACCGGTTTCTATAGGAACCGAACCGTTTAGGAACCGAACCGACTTCCTGTAAAACCGAACCGAACCGTGCCACACTGGTTTTGCCTAGTCTGCAATATCTGAAGCTCGGTTTCCCTTCCATTTGACTGTCATCAACGTGACCAAGCATATTGACCCTCATGTTTCTTTCATTCTTTAGCCAAAAGGTGCTTTTCAAGCATGCCTTACGCAGGCTTACGCACAACATTCAAAGCCAAAAACCTTCCGCAGCTCTTACGCCACTGCAGTTTTGGCTTACGCGAAGCCACCTTATGACCGTCCCCTTACTCACCAATACATAAAGAGTTTATAGCGCAGCTCACCTGTCGCCACGGTCAAAAAATGCCACGCTTCCGGCACCAGCGCTATGAAGAGGTCCGCCACCTCCACGTACGCGGGGATGCTCTGTACCGCCTTCGCGGCGTCGGAGCCCGTGGCACTCTCGTTCCTGTGGGATCATGTCATGGGGGAGCAAGGCCAAAGGTTACTTTAGGGTATGACCATGGTAAGTTGGTATAATATAAATATATATATATACTGTATATATATATATATCCACTTGCCATGTATATAACTGGAACTGCACTTCCAAGTTTAGCATTTCACAAAGAAATCCTAGGGTTTTACCAGAAAAAAAAAAAAAACTATATACATGAAAGCATGGTGTTTACCACCAATCAACAAGTTGTTTCTTTTAAACAAAAGATGCTAGGGCATATGCTGTTTTTTTTTTTTTGTGAGATATAAGAGCAGTAATATGGTATTGATTGGTTTGTAAGTTTGGGACTTTAATAAAACGATAATAGATATACTGGGGAAAAAGGTACAGCAGTATATATATAATTATATATATATATAGATGTAGCCAACTTGATATGATATTTGGGCGTGTCTGAAAACTAAGCAATTCATTATATGCAAAATAACATTTTTAGTGGAACACCGAATGGCGTTCAACCTATCAAGAAAACAATGTCACAAGGGATGTCATCTTCAAAAATACGCAAGCAGGGCAGGGAAAAAAAACGAACCACCCACCAGGGTATGATGCAACTCCTGATGTCAAGATCACCCAACATGACCGATTGGTGGTTTCAACCTGGCTGAAAATACACTCGTCATTGGGGATCATCATCCCATTCCTATGTCTGGAAACAACACATACAGTATTTGGAACCATCAGCCAGGCTACTTTAGAAATACAGGGGCGCACATTCAGGGCTGGCTGCTGAATCATCCATCTCTTTCGTTTCAATCTACGCCCATTCCTAATCAGCCATATACATCATGCCCCATCTTGGATACCCGACAGGAAGGCAAATCATCCACTCGCCAGCAATTCGCCAAAATCCACCCATCTAAATGCTTGCTGATTAAACCTATGCTGACCCAACTGGGCCATGAAGAATGCCTCTATCATATCTGAGTCAACTTGATGGGGATCCCATCTCAGTATACTAGTTGGTTAGTGGGGATCCCTAAGAAACCATGTAGCTTGAGAAACCCACCCGATTTCCCAACCAGGTCAACTGGGGTCAACGGTATTTTGAATGGCTCAACGTGCTTTGCTGTCAAAAGACGTTCCCTCCAAGCGTGCAGTGATCTGTGGAATAGCCTGGGTTTTCCACGCAACCCAGGGCGGGGGGGCATGACACGAGAAATGACACGATGGAAGGGATCTTCAACTCATCTGATCTCATTTAAGTGTCTTTCAAGCTTGGTTGCCCTGTGGTACTTTAAAATAGCTGTCGAAAATCACCTTGAATAGGTCAATCACCTATAAATGAGCTAATTAATTAATTAATTATCTTTAAAATTCAACACATGCTGAACATTGGAGATAGATGCCTACTTTTCGGAGTCCCCAGGATCTCGTTTTGTTCTCATCCCCAGGCGGGAAACGAACCAGTCCAGGAAGATGTAGCCGCCCGCAATGAGCTTCCGCGTCTCTGGCTGCAAACTTCTGGAGCCCAAACTCAGCGACACCAAATCTTCTTCAACCTGCGACAGCTGCGGCAGCCATGGGAAAATTGTAGCCCTCAACCGGTCAACCGAAAAATATCATGGATCCTCTGCTAGGCACCAAATCTGCAAAGAACCTAAAAAATAGGAAGCATAAGAAAATCATAGACATATTGTATGGGTCACACAGTAACCCATTTTCAGACAATGTGCCACATTTTTGGGAACGAAAGTTTGTGGCCTGGACTTGTGCCCAGGTAAAATCCTTTTATCACAGTCTACTGAGGATCGCTGGCTTTCTCACATTGGACATTTTCTTGAAACAAAGCAACAACGCCTTGGCACAAGATTTGAATATTATATACATATATATATATGATATATAATCCCAATCCCTATCTATTGCTGATTAAATCACAATGTTTGTATATTCAACATGGTTCAACTCCACAAAAAGGTACAAAAAAGTGACATATTGGTTTGTCTGAAAATTATGTTTCCCAGAATTGAACAGTTACCCTCCACTAATTTCAGATAGCGATGGAAAATTGCCACTTTATAAGAGGATAGATTTACCAATTAAAAATTGTGAGCTTCCACAGCTATGATGTTAAATTACCAAAGCGTAATC
>CAMXCT020000136.1:22500-170000 GCA_947184155.2 Cladocopium goreaui | reverse complement strand
ACAAACATGCGTGTTATATCAAAGTACTTGGGTATAGTTGTTGAAACTTGAACCTAAGCAAAATAATAGCACATCCACTGGATTGTGCCGCCATTCCCCCACCCATGAAAGAAGGCCACAAGCAAAACCAATATTGTCCCTTGCGGGAAGTATAGGGGCCAGTTTGGTATAGCATTCAAGTTCTATATCTATTGGCTGCCTTTAATTGGGGGGTCAAACACCCAAACAATCGCATGATCATCACTACCATCAGTAGTAAAGCAATATCCCGTTTTGGCTGGGTTTTCATAATGTCAAATTCCAATTTCAGCAGGCAACCGCCCGCTGGGTCATATGGGTTTGTCTGAAAAAAGAATAGCCCCAAATCCACTGGTTACCCTCTGGTAATTTAACATAGCTATTGGAAATTACCATAGAAATAGTGGATTTCACCATTGAACATGGTGGATCTTTCCATAGTTATGTTAGATTGTTAGTATGTTTACCAGGCCGGGTCATCATCATGTTCCTGTATTAAGACACTGCTATTTTATGGATTTTGCGGCCTTGATCCACCATTTTTCATGGCTAAATCAACCAGTGGGTACCAGTGGGTACCAGTGACTGCATGATGTTCCAGCAAAAGCTCGGCCAGTTCCTGGCGGAAAAATAAGCCGGAAGGGACTTAAAACCGCAACGGGTGTGTTTCTAACCTGGTAATGGAAACCCATGGAGCATTACCATATTTACTTTTATATACCTATATACATGTTATATAGTTGTTACTATTGTTTTTTAGTGTATATATATATATCCATTGGTTACTACAAAAAAAAATCACCAACCATAAAATATAAAAGATAATATGGAGGTTTCCTAAGTCATGGAGGTACCCCCAAGCATCCAAAATTAAACTATATTTTGGTATCGACACGGTGACTTGTAGAATCATCCCACTTAGTACCCTCTGGTAAAATAACATAGCTATTGAAAATGGCCATTTATAGTGGATTTACCCATTATAAAAATTGTGATTTTCCATAGTTACGTTAGTTTACCAAAGGGTAACTGGTTAATCAACATGGTTAGTACATCCCCTTCGAAATATCCCATGGATGAACACCAGTTACTCACCACTTACTATCCGGGACCCTTTAAGTAGCACCCCCATTTCGACGGGGATTACATGGGATTACTGTATCTAATGTGGGTCAAACCATGTCATAAACCACCCATTTGGGAATGGTTCACGCCACCTGTAAAAATGGTGATTTGGGGGATGGTTTATTATTGGTTCACCCACATTGGATGGTTTGAGATTTCCTTTCCATTCAATTTCTTGGCTTTTGCCATTGCTGCGACAATACCAGGTGATGACTGGCTGAGAAATGCTGTTGGTCAAATCCCCAATTTGAGCCTGGGCTTTGTCGGGATGGCAGGAACCTGGACTTGAAATGGAGCTGTCCTGCATATAGGTATCAAAAAAATTGCATACCACAAAATGACAATCTTGACTCTTAATTAAGATCATATTAAGATCATTACTCATACATTATAATGTGATAAACCTGTCGGTAAACCACCTTGCGGAATTGAATAGATCGGATAGATTATAAGCCATCCAAAAGTGGAGGCTCATGATTGAGCTTACCACGTTAGAAAGTGCTGCCATGTAGGAAAAGATGCCAAAGGTTTATATAAAGTGTCTTTCAACCAGGTAAATTCCAACAAATCCAAATCAATCCAAGTGTCTATTGCTTACATCCCCATAAATCCACCTTAGTTTGTTGCTCAAATCTCCATAAATCACCATAAATTTGGAGAATTCCCCGGGGAGCCGAATCCGAGTGGTGAGCCCAGCCCAGCAGCGCCTGGTGCCCCGACCATGCCACCACCCCCAGTGGCGTCAAGCCGGGCAAGGCTGCCAGGTGTTGCACCTTAGGTGGAGGCTGGATAAAGATGGCATTGTTTCGCCAGCAAATGGTATAAACATGGGTTTTCACAAAAATAACTATGGAGTTTTCAATAGGGTTTTTAATGTTTTGTTTGATTTCAATGATTTTTAATGGGATTTCAATATGTTCCCACCAAGAAAATTATGGATGTTTGAATGACTTTTATATAGCTGATAAATGTTAGCTAAGTCGGTGCCAAGCACCATTTGGTTCAGTGAGTGTTCAATGATGTTCAATGTTGGGTTTATGGTAGATGTATCGAACTAGTTGACGGGGTTTAGAAAGCAACTTATAACTGGGGGGCCTACCTTATAACAATCTTTAACGAACAAATTTTGGAAGGGTGTGGTGATTATTAAATATTATTAACACTCTTTGATATTCAAGAATCTTCAAGCAACACATATTTGGACTTTTGTGGATCTTGAGCTTGAGTCTTCCACCTGCCAACCCCCGGCTCTTGGCAGGGTAAGTTGTTCCGCGGATGGCAATTGGGATTTCATGGAGGTTCTTAAAGGCTTTCGATATCTTCAACCAACAAACATTGGAATTTTTAAAGGAGCTTTACCAATCCAATAAACAAGGGTGAGAGTGAGAGTGTTATACATTCTAACCAACAAACATGCGGGATGTGACAGGATTTTCACCAAAACACCTGGAGCAGATGTTGGGAAGTAAACCCAAATAAGGCCATGGCGGCCATACTGCATCCCGTACACAACACATCTACGCACATCCTCATTCAATCCCCGGATTCAAAATGCTGATGGCAAAATACAGGACATCTTCTTACACATATTTACACGCAAAAATGTAATATATTGTAATCTGGTTGGTGGTTTCAACCATCTTGAAAAATATTAGTCAATGGGAAGGACATATATTATGGAAAATAAAAAATGTTTGAAACCAACAACCAGTTGTAATATTATACCAGTGCAATAAAAATGACATTCCAGGAGCCGTGTTGTATATGAATTCTGTTCGCCCCGCTCGCCAATGTTCGACACCTTCTGTTGAGCGAGCTGCTTGTCTGGAGGGCTTCTTCTTGACTTTCCCGTAGATCTGTGCCAAGGCACTCCCCAGTTTCGCCAGTCCACCTGAGCCAATTTCCAAGTGCTTCAGGTATGCATCATGCATAATTTTCTTAAACATATACGTGTGAGCAATGGGTATTTCGTGTGGTAAAGATTGATTCAAACCATGCTGCAGGTGGTTCGCAAATCTGAAACTTCCAACCTTCAAGTGGTCTGGAAGGGAACTAGTAAGGAGTTTCTCAACATGGATCCTTGATGATCCTTGCCTCAAAGTTCATTGGATTGCTTTACGGGACAATTTTAACCGGAAACCCCCATGATCTTAATGGTAAAAACCATGGTTTCCTGTAGGTTTTCCCTTATACCAATCCAGTGAAAAATAGGATTCATGGCAAGTTTTTCATGGGAAATTTGAAAACATCTTGCTGCCAAATAGCTGGGAGTTACCCGGGCATTCCTGGGCCGTGCAACGAACGTTTGAGTATCAGTGACCCACTTCTATATCTGGAGTAAGAAATTATGCGTAATTCAGAGATCAAAAATTAGATAACTAATATTCATTGATTATTTAGCATTAATTAGCAATCTAACCAATCAATTGATTAATCAGTCATATTTCACTAGCCTAAACTGCCCAATTTTGGGATGGTTCCCCTTGCGAAGTCGGCTGGTTAGGTCCATGTAGTTCAACAAATGCCACAGCTATTGGATGTCACAAACAAAGTGGTTTACCCTCTGGAAGCTTCACCTAGCTATGGCAGCTATAGTCCATTTACAGATGATTTTCACAGCTAGAAACCTCCATTTATAATGGATTTTCCATAGCTATGTTTAATGACCAGATGGTAGATAGTTAGTACTGTACTAAGAATGGATCAAAATCTGTGGTGATTTTCCGTAGCTCTGGTGCATTACCAGAGGGTATCATTCCATTCAGCGAGGTATTAACAGTGACAAATGTGACAAGCAGATGTGATGGGATTGCCATGACAAGGGAAAGGGAAGCAACCCGCAACCCATTTCTGGCTGATCTTCGGATACCGATGTGGCACGACAGGAACCAACTGTTTGTATGTTAATGCTTTAAGTATTTAGCCAATGGGGAAAATATAAGTGCACATACAGTATTTTGCTTTACCTAGCTGAGTAACACCAAAGACAACAAAAAACAAAACAATTTGGCGGCAATAATCGTCTGGCTTTTGGTGAGTTGGATGTGCATCTGCATAACACACATATCAGGCCACGAGAATGAAGTGAAGGGCAAGTCGTGGCATTTACAAGCAGAAACACCCTCCAGTAAATTAACATAGGTATGGAAAACCCATGAACATCCAACAATTTATAGCTATTTTTTATAAGGAAACGCATGGATTTCCAGATTTATCTTAGTTTAGCACAGGGAAAACCATGTCTGGTAACAAACGCCCTCAATCCTCCTCATTGTAGGGGCGCTTTTTCACCGCGACGTCGACCAAGCCGCACATTGGCTCTGTAGGCCAGCAAGAGCTTAGCTGATTCGATGACCTGGTCGTGAGTTAACTGACACCACCAACCAGGATATCCATCTTTGCCAGTTACGGTAAATCATGTATAAATAAATAAATAAATACATTTATATATATATTACATGTATATGCATATGCATATATGTAATATGTATGTCATACACATTGGTCATTTATTAGCACACACACACACAGATATATATATATATATATATATACACCCTCCGGTGTTATCAAACGTGGCTTGGAAAATCCCCCAGCAATAGCTCTATGGTTTTCCCAGCAAGCTCCAGCGCCTCAGGATTGTCGCGGGAGTGGATCGCCAGGTTGTGCAAAGGGGTGTGACCTTGGAACTCGCCCGGCTACTGTTGGAGATATCTTGCAACAAAGACTTCGCCATCAATGGCAAGATCTGATCAATCCCTTAACATTCAATACCCCTATATAGTATTAGGATGTATTACAGTAGGGGTGTGGGATTATTTTCGGCAGGAACCCCGATAAGTCATCATAGATGATGTAATCAACCAGACTTATTTTTTTTGAGTTCAAAATTGACATTACCATGATGCCATGCTAAACTTACTTGGAGATGGAACATCCCAAAATTTGAGATCCTGTTAAAACTTCGAGATAAATTACCCTTCAGTAACTTGGCAGCCGAAAATACCAAATTTAAAAATGATTTCCCCATTAATTATATGACACCTCCATTAAGTTTGGGGATTTCCACTTGCCATGTTTGGCTAACGGAGTGTTTATACTGTACTGTAGAATAGTAGGAGATGATATTCCCTCACAACAATTCCTTCATCAGCGAACCTTGCGGCAAGCGTTAACGGCAAGGTTTACCAGCTAGCATCTGAACAGAAGCTCGAAGGCTTTCTTTACCAGCAAAAACAGTAATATTGCAGTACAGTAATATAAGCAACAACAACAAATAGAATAGCTCGTACATAGGCATATTTTTCAGCACGGGTGTTCTGAATGGAGTGCATATCCAGGGCAACTGGGCCCCATATCCCTTGATATATGCCAGTTTCTCTAGGCTTACTAGCCAGTTGGCAATCACCTACCGGTTTCAGAGATTACACAAATGGAAGATACGCATCAACTAATTTGGCTGTTTCGCTGCCCATATAACAATAACACTTTCAAAGAAATCCGGAGTAGTCATTAATTGACCATGCTAGCGCTTGGGAGTCACCTTATCGTCCCAAACACTGCCTGGTAAGGGTGGAAAATCATGGAAACAAACATACTATATTCGAAACCACAAGCAAGTCATGCGCTGGTGGAAGTCCCTTCCTAGCACTGCTCTGAAAGCGTGGAACCGTGGAAACTCATTGACGGGAGTGGGTGTTCCAAAACTCTGGACTTCCCCAACTCAGCCAATAGCGGCCAGTATTAATTCATAGTCTAAACACGTCTTAACAATTACAATATACATATATATAATTATATATCTATTTTCAGCAAAACTCATGCGGTTTCCCTTGGAACTTATGGTTTCCTCTGGTAATTCAACAGTTTGATGTGGAAAATCCAGCATCTACAGTTGATTTTCCCATTCAAGCCTCCATTTATAGGCGATTTTCTCATATGTTCCGATAAAGGGGCAATGTTCACGCATTTTTCATAGCAATGGTCGTCCCCCCCGGGTCAAAAAAACAGGGTGTCCTCTAAGCCCATGACCCAAACAGGTGCCACTGTCTTCAGCGTTGGTGCTGTTGGGATCGTACCTGCGCAAAAAAAAATGTTGAAGCATCAAAGATGGGGACTTAGCCGTGAAAAATTGGGATTTAATGGGCATTTAAGCATCACAAATTAGGGTTTACAGCTTACATTGTTTAAGTGTTTTACCATCAAGAATAGGGGCCATCACCATTTTATTTTGGATGATTAACTTCCATGTTAACCGGTTGGTGTAGACGAAAAGGTAGGGACAATATGAGACAACAAATATTTTGATGAACTTCGGATTAAATCATGTGAAGTCCCTATTTTTGGTTGGCTAAAATTTGATTCAATCTCCAAATATTATTGAGCTTCCATAACTATAAAAATCACAGTGTTCTTGCAATTGATTGTCATCCCTTCCCAGATTTCATCTTAACCAGCATGGCAAATCTTAGAGACCCTGCACCCCAAAACTTAATTAGCACATACGTTTGGCAGTTTAGTGCAAATAACTGTTCTTGTTTGAATTAAACCTAGGTAGCCTACCCAATAACTTGCCAGATTCACACAATTTTGTTTGCCCAAATCCAAAATTACCCCAACCCCAGAACCAGCCAATCATATAAACACCCATAGTTACATAAGGGCTGCATTTCTTTTTGGGAACATGATCATAACTAATAATTTGACCAAACACAATGCCATGAAAATCCAAGGCACCCCGTGTCCACAATTGCTATATTCGCATTATATTTTACCATTGTATTATACCATTATATTCAGTACAGAAACGCAATATTACCATTATATTGCCATTACATCTCCATAAAAGGGTTATTATATTCCAAAATTCCCACTAAATCCCATTCTCAAGCCCTCACTAAATATCTGAGCAGTGTTCAAAACCCTCGGTCCTTACATTGTCTAGTTGGTTGATAGGGATCCCCATAATGGATTATGATAATCCCAAAACATGGTTTTGTGTACCCCCGAACTAATCATCAACCAACCATCACTTGTCAATTATATCCCATATTCTTCATGGTAGAACCCATTCATGGTGAGATCCCAAAGGCTATCATCATATCATCAAGCTGTCGTTTGCTATTCCAACCAGTCACTTTTTGCTCATCTCAAAGCAGCTTTTCCAGTCACCACAATGGATTCCAATCAGGGTAGAAAAAAACTGGTAGTATAACCCATCAAAATAGAACTGGTATAACTCGTAGTAAAATTTTCCAGTTATTCTCATATCCCAAGAATATTTCATAGAATTGGTTTAAGGGAAAATTTACAGGAAAGCCCTATATTTGATGGTAAAAACCATGGTTTCCTGTAGATTTTCCCTTAAACCAATCCATTGAAAATTGGGTAGTATAACCACCCGGCTATGGCCCATCAGGGTCGATGTCAACTGCTCCAGCAGGTCCGCCAAAGCGCCAAATGGTCATCCCATGATGGGAATCCGAAGAAAGAAGGGCTACATAAAGCCCTGTTAATAATATAATAAAAATATAAGCATCCCCGGTATGGATATATATTATATATTATATATATTATATTATATATATATTATTACTATAAATTATTATTGCTATTATAAATATTATGTATATATATATATATAAATGACACCATCTAACTTCCAAACTGTTGCACTTCCCAACTACTTGATGATGGGTGGTTGACATGACGATGTGGTTGACATGATGGCGTGAATGCTAATTAACCATGACCATCGTCCGTAACTTGGAACTTTTCTAATTATAGCATATGTATATATATATATACATATACATATAGTATATATAGTAACTATAGTACATGTAGCATATGGAAATATAAACATATATCACTTATATATATATATGTATAAACGCACATAAACAAATGTACCTATCATATCTATCATATCTAACTTTTGTCCATGGCACATCTCACCTTCACCCAGGCACCCCGCGTCCAAGATGGTCTTCACCGTGGCCGCCGACGCCCACGCCGCCGCGCCCGCCAGCGCTGTGATCTTCCCAGGCCCGCCGTGCTGGAAGTCCGCCCGGGCCGCCAGCAACAACTGCAGGGCTGAAGCAACGGGAAAAATTGCGGTTTTCTGGGTTGGAAAACTACCAAAAACCTTGATTTTAAAGATTTATATAAGATTTAAACAGATAAAGATTGAAATTTCATGATTTAATGATATTGGGATTCTAATCCACAAGTGCCAAGTTAATGATGTTAATTGGTTTTTACGTCAGGCCTCCACATGCTCAGGGGATCGCACCAAATAGCTGCATTTGATCGCCGTCCTCCAGCAGAAAAAGGATTTTGATGGGGTTAAGCATCCAGAAATTGTATGTCATTGGATTAAGCCAATCAAGGACACATCTTGCGATTTTTCAAAAACAAATCTTCTTGGAATTGGATGAAGTAGGGAATTCACCATGGCCAGATGTAGACGCTGGGTCAGTTGGCTTGTGAGTTTTCCTCCTATCCAATCTTGTTGTTGGTTGTGCTTGGTCCACCACCACATATTTATAACTTACTTGTATTGCCCCTTAACAAAATATTATACCCTCTGGTAATTTAACATAACTATGGAAAATCACCATTTATAGTGGATTTTCCCATGAAAAATGGTGATTTTCCATAGTTATGTTAGTTTACCAGAGGGTACACACATTCTCAGGTCCGTTCTTTAGCTATACCCCTCAACGTTAAAAGCTAGTGTGTGGATGACTTGCCTGTAGTCCAAGGTTTCATAATGAATTTACCCATTCGAGCGTCCCTGAAATTACACAGGTTTTTCATTGTGTTTCCCTTCCCAATCTATCATGTATCTGGCAGATCTGGTAAACCTGCCAGCCAACCCAAATTTATTACATCTTAAAACTACGTATGGATGTAGTTTACAACTGGCTTTGATGCCCCGTAAAACCTAGAGTCACATGTTTCCTTCACCACCAAAACAATTACGATATGTTGTTGTTTCTTCAACATTGCCCATACATCAAAAACAGTAGACAGATCTATATGTATAAATATACATCCATCCACATATATCCACATGTACACGCACACACACACATATATATATATATATATATTGAGTTATTACAATTATTATTGTTGTTGTTATTCTTATTTATATATATTTATATATATATACATGCATATTATGGATATGGACGGAGGAAACATATACATAATTAAACTCTATGAGTCATTGTTGTTTCTTCGGTCTCCAACGGTTCTTTGGGATGCAACGGTTGGCCCCAAAAAACGCTTGGCGCCCACGGCAGCCGGACTCCTTGATCTGATCTCCGTGTCCGCGCGCATCTCCAGCAATGCCGACACAACGGAGGCGCCCTAAAAATTGGTGGAGCCGCCAGGGGCGGTTTTTTTTTGATGGCAACCACCACGGAAAACTAAGCATGGAAAAGACAGAATAATTCTGGATTTCAATAAAAAGATTCTGGAATTCTGGGATGTTGTTCTGATTTAAGCTTATCATGGGACTGGGATGTTTTCTTTTTGGGTTATACTTCAATGATAGCCTGGTGCGGTGATCCTGGGGCGATCCAACAGAACAAACCATGGTTGCACTGGTTACTCAATTTACCTGATTGAAAACCCACATGGATATATATATATATATACATATACCCTTATAGCCAAGTTATAGCCCCAACAATTCAACAATTCCAGAATCTATAAGGTACATCAGTGGGTACTTGGGATCAGAATCCTGTACCAGTCGTGCGATTCGGACTCATTTCAGTGGGGCCCATCCCGATGTTTAAGGTTGGGAAATCCCTGCCATGGGGCCCAGGGGCCCAGCTCATCCCATGGCAAAGCCAGGTAGTATTCTCACATATTCTCATTAATTGATAACCAATCAACCTAGATATTTTTAATAGAATTGAAGGGATGGCAAATCATGGTAAATCTGTTTTAAAAAATAGGGGGCCCGTCCCGACCAGGCGCTTGCTGCGATTTCAGGGCGGCCATCAAAGGTGTCTGGCTGTCAAAGTAGCCTGGCTGGTTTCTGATAAATGGGGATGGGTCAAGAAACCAGCCCAGGGGACCACGTGACCATGCTACTGTTTTAGCTAAGGGATCATTCTTGGAATCACGAAATATTTGGACTAAATCCAAATTGTTCACAACATTTGTTCACATCTTCATTGGTTAACCCCATCTGATCCTGAAAAAGACTCCCTGGATGTTCCAAGGGTAATTTGGATCGGCAACTAGGTGATTTACTCATTAGAATTCGGAGATGTAGAACATGCACAAACACACACACATACGCATAATATATGTATGTATATTTGCATATTAAGATAAATAAGTAAGTAAAAAAGTACATACAGTAAATATTGTGTTTATATGGAGGCTTATTCCAACGCTCCACCAAATGGTTTTATCAATCTTTTTTAGTGGTAAACCCCACTGGATATGATTTATCCAAAACTACTTTTGGGTGGGGTTACCACTGCATTAGGTTTGGTGCATTATGGCTAATCCTATGGTAAATGCGGGTGGGTACGGCAATTAATGCTATTTAGCAATGTTTGCCATCTTGGTGTATTAAGCGATTGAGCACAATATGCACAGAAAATTGTTAAACAATGCTAAACCAGTATTCACCAGTTCAACCAAATACATGTGTATAGCTCTCTCCCTATGTATACATATATAATATGTACATATTATATATAATATACATATTATATATAATATGTACATATTTTATATAATATATTATATATATATACATAGAATACATTGCAAACACATAACTTAAAACAGATGGAGTATAGGCTTAAAGCACTTACGATTCCTCGAGGACATTTTCGCCATGGCACCCAGCTGCGACAAGCCATGCAGCCGCGCGTTCACATCCGCTCGTTGCTGCACCAGAAGCCGCACCATGTCGCCATCGCCAGCGAAAACAGCACAAAGCACCTGGGACTTTCAGAAAGCGATGGTATAATGTAGGGTACAAGAATGATTAACATAAAATACTGGATTATAAACATAAGTATGCATATAATATATATATATATGATTATATATATATATGCATATACGTATATTTATTGTAATTAGACAACATATATGTACAGAATGGCACATATGCATGTAACAATGTAGTGTATACATATGCAACACATACACGTGATATACATATGTGATGGGTTTCTGATATTCATCTTGAAAAGCATAGACATAGTCGACTTAGCTCACATTGTTACAAAATCCATTACTCAGGCACCCACCATAGCCGAATCCTTCCAACTTTAAGGGTTTGAAGTTGGGGAAACACTACAGGGCTTTCGGGACTAAGGCATTACTGCTGCATGGTTTTTCTGCTGCAAATTTGATCCCCAAATAGACTCTAGTCCATTCGTCTTTGGGGATGTCTCAGCAAAAAAAAACTATGCATTTGACGCATCCCCATGCTCAAACAAGGGTTGGTAAATCTGCTAATTGAACATCATCCAACTATCAAGTGATGTTCAAAATCCCCACACTTGATCCCAAAATCCTCCAAAAGCCTGCTTCTTATAGAGGATTCATATAGCTATAAAGGACAAACACCTCCAACCTGATCTCAATCTGACTCGCTCATGCTTGTTTAACCCAACCCAGAAATATTGGTGTTTTGAAAAAAACATCATCCCATTCGCATCCATGATATACACCTATTAAACACCTCCAAAACGGCACTGGATGATCCTCATCTGGGTCTGTCTGAGAATGGGGTAGACCGTGGACCTTCCAAATATCCATTTAATAGGGAACATGCTGAGTAAATATCCATTTTATACCTTCCAAATATCCATTGAATGTTCTAAATGTTCACCATCAAATTTGGGGTCGCCGATTTTCAGACCAACCCAGCCATCTCTCAAGGCGCTCCGTTCATGCTGCTCTGGTCCTCCGCAGCTGCTTGGAGGCTCGGGAAGCGAAAGTCTTCCACAAAGCCGGTGGAAGTAAAGGGTTCCCGGTCCTGTCGATCAAGGCTGCTACCTGCCTGATATTCAACCATGTGATTAACAGATTCATTGGAACACAAAAACACTATAACGGTGCATATATTCATGATTCAAATATTAAGATTAAATAATTGTCAAACCTTATTAACCTGCATACAGAATGATTAATAAGGACTGCAGATAAGGTTGAAATAAACATTACTTTGTATGGGACAACTATGATAAGTCTGTTGTCTTCCAGGTATCAACAGACCATCTTTTTGGCCCCTGGATTTTTGTGTCGTCAAAACCATCCAAAAAACTGTCGCTGCTTGGTGCACAGTTTAGTGTCCCAGGAAGGATGGATCAATGGAGGCTATAAGCAACAAAAAAAAGCTCCTGCTTCTCTAATATGAAAGATATGAATAGCATTATATAATTATATATTTCATCACAGGATACAACAATATATACAATCAAACATAACCTGCAGCCGAGCAATGGATAATATTCGATCCAACTAAAGTTGATTGTAGGGGTATCGGGATGACCCCGTAGCATTTCACAGTTACTTGCTGCTTGTGAGGAGTCAGCTTACTTGTACAATCAACATATTTTTTTCCACAAGCCTAGGGGTATCACCATGAATACTCATTCAGCAACAGTAACTCAGAGGGGTGCTAGCAGTGACTGGTGGTATTGCAATAGGAATAACGCTTGAATAGTATATAGTATGGTTACTAAGGGTATCATGTATCCAAAGATATTCCAGTCGCGAACGATGTTAATAAATCTCTACAAACTTAAGACTTAAGTGATTACCCCAGAATGAAGTCATATTGATATTGAACGGCCATCTGGCCACAGATTGGCTGGTCATAGTAATAACCCATCAAACTCTCAAATACCCAAGGGGTTCTCCCATGAGTTTTTCAGCGAAAACCCGGCCAGCTACCTGCACAGACTTTTTCCGGCATGATGAAGCTCAATCTTGTCCCGAATGTTTCCACGCGGGAAACCTATATTTTTTTTGCCAGGGCTTCTCAGAGGATTTGCCCCACCACATTGCAATCTCAGAGATTCTGCAGATGTGGGCCATCCAAAGGAACATTGCTAGCCTCAACAAAGATGAAATGTCGATGTGAACAAGTCACAGTTCTCCAAAGCCAACCCGGTTGGACCACCAATTTGCCAAGACCAATTCTGCAGATGTTGGCTTGGTGGTGAATCAGCCCCAAAAAAATCGCCCAAGTGGGATCATCATGAAATTGTCATTCCAAATGCTTGGGAAACATGGAAGTAACATTTGGAATTTACCCCCTGGTAAACTAACATAACTATGGCAAATCACCATGTTTCATGGGAAAATCCACTATTTCCATGGGCATTTTCAATAGCAAACTGTTAGTTTACCAGAGGGTATGTTAACAAATCCATCAATGAATCAGTAATTCCCAAGTGGAAGTCATCATCAAATCATCAGTCTTGCACCCATTTTTTGCCCCCCAAAATCCCATGGGCACCGTCATCTTGTTGCTTCAACCCACCATGTTTGTTGGTTAAGCCTAGCTGATGCCGATAACATCCGATAACATCATCAACATTTATTCAATCATTTCCTGGAAAAAAAAACTCATGACTTTGGGTGAAACATCCATAATTGTAATGTACTGTATATCTGGTTGGTGGTTTTAACCATCTTGAAAGATATTAGTCAATGGGAAGGATTACCCCATATATTATGGAAAATAAAACAAATGTTTGAAACCACCAACCAGTATATATAATATCCAACTTTTTTTGTTGGTCCAACCCCCATCTATTGCTGATTCAAGCGGCCACTTTGGGCACTCACAACTCCTCCCGTGCGGTTGCCGCTGCTGCAGCTGCCGCCTGTCGGAACTGCTGTTGTTCAGCAGCAGTCCAGCTACCTTCCCAAATGCCACCGTCATCGTTGAAGACGAGCCTGGGACGTTTACAAACAACAAACCATAAATAACCCAATATTATGTAATACTACTGGCTATTGCTTACTAAGATAAAAACTAACTAATGATATTCTACCTGTCGTTTACTGATGCTTTGACGATGATAGTAATCTAAAAAGATGTTTATCATTGCTAGGAACACTAAAGCAAGGGAATCATATACTAGTATTTATTCATCCCAGGTTTATTACCATTTGCAGGAATGTGAACCGATGAGAATAAACTCAAACTATTCAGTGGAGGGTTGAAGCCAACATAGTGGCGAATTTATGTCAGAATTGGTGACCCTATTGGTCCAGCAGGGTTTTATTCTATAATCCTGGCTTGACATTTTTCAACCATTTTCAACCAATAGCCAAAATATACGGAATGAAACAAAAAATATAGGTGTTTAAGCAAAGAGTGGCGGTTGAAACCATGAATATAGGGATCAATGGGCTGTTCAACCCCATGAGGGTTCATCAGCAAACAAGGCAAAAGTCAAAAGTATCCAAAAGTGAGGTTTCAAGAATGTTTCTGGGTTGTGGTTCAATCCACATTACATATATACACATATATATATATATACATATACATATATATATATTATATGTGTGTGTGAGCAGTCTGGGCCCATTCCATTTCACAGAAAGGAATATCACTTCCGAACATTATGTTTGATATAGAATGACAATGTTATGAATAAATATGTTGCAATAGCTTATCATATGTGTATATTACCATCTATCATCATCTATCATCATATACGTTGCTAATCGTTGCTATAGCTTCTCATACGCTACAGCATATGGCATACAGCATATGACAATAGAGTACCATGTGTTGCCATGTGTTGCCCCACATATTCCCAGCATATCCACTAAATTGCCCAATAGCCCCTGGGGTCCTTGGTCACCAGGTCACCCCCCGAAGAGTTGAAAGATTCAACCATCTGAGCGTGGTCTGAAAACAGAGATTTAGCCCAATGTATGGCAAATTGAAATCCTTTCAAGTGGGAAGATGATGAATAACCAAATAAAGCATTCGTTTTGGGGGCAGCACATTTTCGGACAAACCCAGTTCAAGTGGGATATGACAAGAAGCTAAACACCTCCACTGGTTCAGTCAATGTGGCTAGACCACCTAAGCCTGTAAAAATACTAGACCTTGACCTGAGCGAAATCAACCCAATAGAAAAGCAGACGAGAATGAGTCAAATGAGTGCCAGAAAGTCAGTGAAAATTGATGAAAATTGCAGTGCAGCAGGTGTGTCCAAGAATGGGTATATAGAGGGCTATATATACCATCTGGTTATTTGTTACATAGCCATGGAAAATCCCCATTTTTAATAGGTAAACCATCTATTTCTATGGGCCATCTATACCATAGCTATGTTAAATAACCAGAGGGTATATATAAAATCATCGCTTGCCTCTGTCCCTACTCGGTTGGCCATGGGTGGCCCTGCTCACAAATTGCCTCCCAGTCGCAGGAAGTTGTTCCTGGGATCCCGTTCAGGGAACTGCTGCTGCGCCGTTGAGGACACGTTTTCGCGAAAACAACTGCTGTTGTCACGGCACTTCCTGAATCGTCCCCGGAAAAGACCCCAGAAATGGAACTGGTTAACGTTGATCCCCTTCCGAAAGTCCAACATGTTACTGTAATTTGATGTAATCATCAGTTTATGATATGTTTATATATTTTTGGGATCTTTTAGGGATCCTGTAGGTCCAAAATTCATGAAATTTATCTATCCCCCCCCCAAACAAAAACATCTCAGTGTATGGCTACACACCACCAGCATACCAAGAAAATCAAGGCAAGCAATCCAAAGTTCATCCCATTTAATCCAATTTACCATCCGGTAATCAAAATGGCAATGGGGACAGGTCCCCATTTAGAGCTGTTTGTCGATGATGTTCCCATTGAAATCTGGGAGTTTGGTTGCCCCCAAAGACAGAACAGGTTAACTTTACCACTATCTTGGTAGGTTGTTTTCCTCACTTCTATCTTTTTTGTGATGCTACTGAATCATATAACCCAGTAAAATCATTTATATAATATAATCCAATTACAACCCATTTCAGCAATCCATCCCCACGTGCCCCGTGCGGTGCTGCTTCAAATGCAGTTCCCGTAGCTGGCGCTTGTCATAGGCAGGGCTCACTGCCACCGGTACCAAGATGAGATCATCCCCCTGTGTGTTGAACCACAAGCCAGCTTGCCAAGACAATCAAGACAAGAAAACAACCACAGTTTGGCCAAATGTTCTTCTACACGTTCTACACCTGTTTTTATTTCAGAGCACTTGCCTGAAAAAGAGCTTGAACTTCACCATATTCCTCTGGCAACGGCAAGGTCTTCGCTTTTCTGGTGCCTGAACAGTGCCAGCTAAGACCTTAGGCATCCCTTCAAAAAAACTTGCACATGTCATCATCACACATCAATCTTGGAACGATGTCAAATGGTTCATGGTAGCTCAGACTCTAGTGACTATAGTGGGCATGATTACTGTATCGATACTGTATCAACATTACTTGGCACATACACACACACCCATATGTATATATATACACTATATATTCATATATTATATACATAAAGACACATCTACAATGTCATTTTCTGTGATAATGAGGGCAAAACACACATACATGTATGTGTATATATCAAAAAAAAAGAAGTAATAATAATACTAAATATACTGCTAGAGTGAAACTTTCTGAGTGCTAATTAACAATCATCATCATCATCATCATCATCATCATCATCATCATACATTCAATCAACTTTATATACATCTATCATATATATAATCATAACATATATACATTCAATAAATTTCATCTACATCTATCATATATATATAATCATATATATATATAATAATCATATCTACATCTATCCACATCTGCGCCTGGCATCCGCTGCATCCGCTCCAGCCACCGCTCCAGGCGCGCGCCGTGTTTGCGCGGCGGCGGCTGCGCCGCTAAGTCTTCGAGGTCGTGGTGTGGCAAGACGTGCAGCACCAGGTGGACCAAGGTGGCGTCCTTAACGGGACAAAGAACTGGGAGAAGTCATGGAAAATTTGCAAAAAGACAAGGTAATTCCTGGATAATATGGAAATTCCTGGGAAAATAGGAACAATTGTGGGAAAACATGTGACAATTCTTGAAACATGTTGGAGAATGTTTGAAAAGGAGGAACAAAATGTGGAGATTTATTGGGACAATCCCTCCCATATCTACTTGGACAAAATGTGGAACATCTTGGCTGAACAAGCCAGACAAGATGGATATAAATGAGGGAATCACCAGCGCCAAATGAGAAAAAATATGGATAAACTATCCTTCAATGGATTGATTTGGGGGAGCTTTTAGGGGACACCATAGATGGAGGATGATGGAGGTAGGTAGATAGATAGGCCAACAGGTAGACAGGTAGACAAGTAGATATTGGATAGATAAATATGGAGAGAGAGAGACGACGAGAGAATACACCACAAGTAGGGGTCGTTCTGCAGTGTTCTGGTTTCCCCTCAGTTCTGGTGACCCCAACTCCCCAACACCGGAATCTGGCTGACTCACCCATCCCTACAACATGAAAGTCCCGTTGGCACCGTCATCCCTCCTTTTTTGTCTATGTGACAAATCCATCAAAATCATATATATATATATATGTGCAACATCTTGCAACCAACAACAAGAAGTATGAGAAAAACACACATCTATCATGTAGTTGGGAAAGTCTTAGTAGCTTCCCATCTGAAAAACTCTCCATTGAAAAGGGAATATTTATATATATATAAATTATATATATATATACCCATAGCTCCTGACAGCTCCCTCCTAACCACCTTAAATAGACAAAGCCAGTCTCCACTGGTTCCCGGAGGAACAGGGACTCCAAAAAGTGCAGCTGCGATTGCTTCAGCCCATTTTGCCAGCTGCGCGCCAGCATACTGAGCCTTCCCCAGGCTGTCAGAAACATCAAATCATAGGTTGGTGTACGGCGATCGCGACCGCAAACCGTCCTGCAAGAAGATGGAGATCCCGCAAAAACCTCCAGTTTTAGTGTTTTAGTGGCATAAAAAAGAGAACATATAAAAATCAGCTCCAGAACTGGTGAATTTATGAAAATTGGCGCAACCAACTGCAAAGCCTTTGGTAAGTTTGGGCACCTATCTCAATAGGTGCTTGACGCCCCAAGGTTGGATGCGTTGAAGCAAAAAATGACATGACCAACTGTATGAGTCCATTCTGGGTCTATTGCTCTCTATTACTGTACCCAAGTTTCATAGCTTTCATCCCAGAATCTGGTTGTGTTTCACCACATATTCTCGGATGCTGCGCAGGGCTTCAAGAAAAAATGGATGGCGCGGAGCTGTGGATACCTGACTCTCCATGGTGGACCCCTTGGGAGACGGTGGGGTGAATTGCACCCAGGATCGACACCTGGAAATTACGGTGGAAGGACTTTTCTATGCCAAAATCATCCCAGATTCATTGCCATTGAAACACATTAAAATCATGATAAATTTAAACCACGGGAAAGTTCAGGTAGACCGTACGAGTAGGTTCCCAAATTTTGGATCCACCAGTGTATGGGTCAAACCCTTGGCATCTCTTTTCAGCCGGTAAATGGTCCCATAGGAATTTCGGTATTGCGATCCCCGCTTTCAGATTGGGGCAAAACTGAAGAGCCCCAAGCTTCGTGCCCTCATTGGGGGATCTCCAAAAAAACAGCTTAGTCACTTGGTTCAACCATTGATCCAATTTCTTACATGTGCATGCGTGTATGTACATATATATATATATATATATACATTATGTTATTATATTTGTATATGTCTGTGTGTGTGTATCGATTGGTGAATTTATCCATGTTTCCCGTTCCCAAACTTACTGCGGCCATGATCCATCAAGTCTGTATCCAGGGAAAAGGGTTCCTCTAGGCCACCAACACCTGAGGATGGCTCGAAATGATTTGACCCGAACCCTAACTTGGCTTTGTTCACTTGGTTGACTGAGTTTTATGGGGGATATCAGTGAATGGTGTCTATAAACCAACTTAGAACTGGGGCCCACTATGGATTTTGGTCAATGTCAGTATTCTTCAACAAACCCTAATCAATACAATATATGCGCAACATAAATAACAACCAGCGAGTAAAATGGGTTGGACCCCAGTTCAACAAGTGACGATTTAATTGTCATCTCAGGTTGATACACTACTGCTGCCAACTTGCGAACTCTATTCTCTACAGTATTAAAAATAATTCCTAAACCTGATCCAAAAAAAAAACCTAAAATAATTAGCCCTCCGTATTATATTATGTCACTATCATATTTTGAATCCCTGAAACTTGGTAGAAAGGCATGTCAAAGTTATTTCTCCAATGTTTGTTCCCTGTGCCAAAACTGCATAAAACTGCTGATCTTGGGATACTCCCCAATCATCATCTACAAGCTGTTTTAAAATCACGTCTATCATCTTACTACCGACATATCTACCAAAAAAAACATCTCCCTCTCTCTCTCTATATACTGCATATATACTGACTATATATATATAATATAATATAGGTTAGCCTACTATAGCCTATTCATGAACCAACTTACCTATCTTTTGGTCGGCCCTTCCTGTATGATTCACCCATACTGCCTCGAATTTCTAGATCTTCATCCGGCCGGCTGATCGTGGGCAACAGCACCAGGTCGCGCCCAAGGGCTGCTTCTAGGGCCGCATCGATCAGCGGATCTAAAGGAAGCAATGGCATCCTGAGCCGATGCCCCGTGAAAACCATGGGATGTAAGATGATTTAAGCAACAAACATGTGGCTTTATGTGGCTTTAAGATGCGGCTGCAAGCAACATAGATATAGGCTGATATAGGTATCCAACCAGCAATGCATAAAAACCATTAAGACTGGTTCTCAAAGAGTTGAGAGATGTTGCAATATGTTGAGAGACCATCGACAAATAGCCAGGCTGAAAATGTGGAGCTGTTGGCCCAGAAAAGTGGTTTCACCAAGGTGCCACAGAACATCACAAAAGGATACCCTCCGGTTTCATCAAACGTGGCAAGCTGGAAAATCTCCGAAGTAAAGGAAGGATTTTATGGGAAAAACATCGAACTATGAGGAATTCTCCAGCAAACCATGTTTGATTACCTCAGGGTATAAGAACAGTGTGGGAATATCATCTGGAACATGGGGATGTTTCATTTCATGATATGTCGATTGCCAGGAGTATCATGTTGGAGATGTCCGTTAAGACGTCGACCAGCCGCATCCAGCCACAACAAAAGTACCGCTGAATGGGTTGGACTACCAGTAACGGCCGCCCAACTACCGAGCCACGTGTCCATGTCGGCGTACACCCCACCATGAACATACAAAATGGCATAGGCCGAGAGGTCAGCTTGAGAGATTTTGGCATCCAAACCTGGCATCCAAACATAGGCCTACGCTTCCATTTCCCGATGCTGGGAACCATAGCAGTGACCGAAATGATCGGAACCCCAAGTGGGTTTTGGAACCAGAGCTTTGGAACTAGAGCATGTGGCCAAAATACAATCTTGAAGGCCCCGGGACTTGTAGGGGGGATATATGCAGGGGGCTTGGAAAAGAAACAAACATGCCTCAAACCACACACCGCCAGGAAGCAGTTGGGAATCCAGTGGTACAACTCCTCAAACTCCGGTAGCTCTTCTGCAAACAATCTTTCTTCATCCTCGGACTCCCAGGGGTTTCAAGGCGCCGGCCCTGTGCATCACAAGTTTGGCGGTCCGATTGTGGATTCACCTGGTGATCATGGCTAACCTGGCAATGCAACAAACATCACCCAGATTAGCATTTCTCCCTTACCTTCTCTACCCTCGAAACTCCCCATGTTTCCGGCACCTCATCGGTCCAAAATCGCCATGTCCAGTTGCTCCTCTGCCAGAAGCCGCTGAAACTTCGCCACTCCGGGGGCCAAGTCTCGGGCTTTGCGGACCAAAACTGCTGATGCACCGTGCGTTCCACACCGCGGCCATCGCGGCCCGCATGGTGCGTAGGGATCCAACCAATCCAGGTCACAGTGAAGCGCCAAAGCATGGCACATCTTTTTGGGTGGAACAAACAGCGGTCAAAACATAGATCCGTATCCGTATATATATATATATATGCATATATATATATATACACATACAAATGTAGTATTACAATTTATTACCTATTAACATATACTGTAGTTGGTCTTAATGCTTTGTTGGTTCATTCAGTTGTCAGACATTGTTCTAAAAGTTGCCTTACTGATTAAACCACTTTAAACCATCCAATGCTTGTCAATGATAGGCTCCACTGAATGACCTACTACAATCAGCTCAAGAGTTGAAGATTGCGGTCATGCTACATGTTTTGTTATCTCCAATTTTGGGGGAGTGTATGCCATCCATGTCTGGTGATATCGGGGATTACTGGCTTTACGACATTAACCCCGCTTCTTCCTAGCAGCTTTCCAGCAGTTTTCTACGACAATAGCTCAGAATCTGCACATTTTCATGGATTTGTCACCTAGCCAATGGCTGAAGCGGCTTGAGCAGTAGGGTCTTATCATTGGCGGGCGGACATTCGACCCATTCAACCCATACCCATGCTCAGTAATTAATTAGACTAATTAATCGTCTACTAAGGGGTTACTTTCCAGCCATGTTTGCTCAAGAAAAATGGCAACTCTTTCACCAGCCATGGCCACAGGAACAATTCAATAAGCATCATGGATTAAGCACATCACCGACTTTTTGGTGCTTAACTCCCCTGTGGTTGTGCAACCTGATGAGCATCAGTTGATGGCCATCCTCCGTCCCCCAAAAAAGACAATAATCTGGTTGGTGGTTTCAACCCCTCTGAAAAATATGAGTTCGTCAGTTGGGACGATGAAATTCCCAATATATGATATGGAAAATAAAATTCATGTTCCACACATTCCAAACCACCAACCAGAAATTGCCAGTAATTATAATTTATGTGAATTGTCCGGTGTATAATTCAAACTGGCCACCACTTTGAGTTCCGGCAGTCTCATCACCATTTCCCCAATGACCACCCGCTGACCTGGTCGAAGAGCCGTGGCATCGAGGCGGTATAGAATCCTCGATCTACACATGTAGGT
Organism: Cladocopium goreaui; assembly: GCA_947184155.2. Classification (NCBI taxonomy): domain Eukaryota; class Dinophyceae; order Suessiales; family Symbiodiniaceae; genus Cladocopium; species Cladocopium goreaui. Next base: position 147,740 of record CAMXCT020000136.1, on the reverse strand, counting down.
CCTTTCGTTGGCAAATGTGGGTGAATAATGCGTTACCGGTTCTCATATAATACATATTAAATATATATATATATACTATGCATTCAATATGTGTTGAAAACGGTGAATTTACCATGCCAAAGGTTTTGCGGGTTTCTCAAAAACGCCAAACGAGTCAACGTTTAGAGAAACTTGTGGGGCCATTCCAGGTGGCAAAAAAACATGAGCGGTAAACAAACTCAGTAAACGCTATGGAAAATAGCAAACTTTAAATAGATGACTTACAAGCGGCTTACCTATTCAAACATGGCGATTTTAACCGTAGTTATGTTTGTTTACTGGAGGTTAAGGGCCAATGATTATGTGATGGTTTTAAACATGTATTTAAAAAAAAAAAACGATGTGATCATTAAAATATGACAACACGAGCTTTGTGGTATAGCATTCCTTGCGTAAACCGCGTGTGGTCTAACTAGTTTGAACGTTTTCGGCATTAAATGAGACTTTGGCTGCATTGGGAGTCCATAACAATAAACCATCTCCCAATGAAATTCTGTCCGCCCAAGCGCTGGGGATGATTTGTAATAGCCCGCGTCTTTGTGGCTGATAATGGCGGATGCTGTATTAAGTTCCAATATGTTCCAATTGTAGATGTGGTTGACTGGTTGGCCCCCAATTTATGTTGTTTCATGTTGTTTCCTAATGTCCCCCCATTGGTGTTGTTAATCCCCCATTATCACCCAATTATATCATGTCCCATTCTATGCCCAGAATTGTGTCATGTATCATATAATTACTCATTCGTGGGGCATGTTGGATCACCATCGCAGGTAATCAGTTGGTGGTATAGACAGACCACAACATGTTTAACCATGGAACATCATATACTGGTTGGTGGTTTCAACCCCTCTGAAAAATATGAAAGTCAGTTGGGATGATTATTCCATATTATTCTCAATCTATGGAAAAATCATCCAGTCATGTTCCAAAGCACCAACCAGTACAGGTGATTCACCTATATTTACCTATTAAAAGTGGTGATTTTCCATCTGATAATGACTGGTTGGAGACCACCGTATGTGTCCATTGTTTTTTTCCCCCGGTGCCACCAGGTGGCGATAGGAGTTCAAAGGCCCAATCTTTGAGAGCTGCTCAATTTAACCTTGCGCGTTCCTCCATCTTGGAGGAGGGGGGGTCAAAAAAGCACAAAGAAACTTGCATGCGTTATAACACATATATACTTCCTATGGTGCACGTTTTTCCCCCCAGTTCCCATATATATTTTTGGATAAGCATCGCTAAAAAAAAACAGTTTTTGTCGACACTGGAGATGGCCCTCACGTTTTTTTTTGTCTGGAAGCATCAGCATCATCCAGTTCATTGAGAACTTGGAGTCTATGAATTTCAGGCTTCCCAAGTTTCCAGTTGACATCAATACCCCTCACAACCCTTGGGTCTGGCGTAAAATTTGGGTAATGACTTCGCTAGACTTGCATTTCTTTTCATTTTTAGGCACTTGAACTACTTGAACTACTTGAACTACTTGGGATATCAAAATGGACCATCCTTAACCCTAAGGAAACTCAATGAAAATCATCTAGATTCAATCAGGTGCTCCCCTCATCTCCCTGCGACTCGCTGATGGCCACGCGGCACTGCAGTGCCAAATGGCCCAGTTGTACCACCACTTTGCGATCTGCCTCCACCTCAGTGGCGATGTTGCAATGTTTTTGACATTAATTAAAATAAATCACTTCTGAAAGATCTCTAAATGCAATTATAATATATACATATACACACCAAAGTTCAGCATTACCTACACTCCCCGACCAATGGGCCTTATAAGCATGTACTACATACATAGATGCATTTGAATTGAATCGAAACTGAAATGAAATGATGAAATGGGATGGGTAAGTGAACCGATCTAGTGAAGATAACTAGATTCAAATGCCATTCCTACAATTATACACCAAGTTCATGTAGCAAACCCAATACCGTAACCCTTCAATGCCATAGCCCTCCAATTGGAGATGATTTAGGCAACCCATCTCTGGCGTTAAGGATGGTTCATTGTTGGGACATCCAGGTTTACACCTCTGCAAAAATGGGATCCCCAACAAGCTTCGCTGACGTGTTCAAAATTCTGAGACAACAGGATACACTGGCATACATAGAATCACATAGATAAACATAGGTACCCTCTGGTTTTTTGACATAGCTTTGGAAAATTGCCCCTTTATATATAATTAGATGATTTATATTGCTTCATGATGGTTTACCTGTTGGGAATGGTGATGTTCTATACCTACGTTAAATATATTAAATTACCAAAGTGTATGTAAATACTGATTTATCTAACGCATTCTGGCCCAGTTTTGTACACTTTGGTTCAGACCCCGTCAAAGCACTGTAAATTGGCCATCGCTGATGCGGTTGTGCTGCCAATTCCTGAGCCGTGCTGCGTGACAGAGCATAAGGCAGCACCGGGGTCTAGCAAACAACAGGTAACAAAATTTGGCATGTCATGTCTAAAATCATTTTAAACAATCCAGTTTCCTCCAACCACTACTTTGGAGACATCAAGTCCCACAACATTATCCAAATATACGTCATTTGTTACTTTACATAACCTTGCGTGCGCAATAGGACTGGGCCCGCAAGTATACAATCCAACTTTTTAAGTCATGAGAGTACCCCAAAATCATCCAAGTCATTAGACCATTTTGGTATTGAAAACCATGGTTTCGGGCATCCCCCATTCTAAGACCACCATATGATCCATATGCTGAACTATAACAATTCACGATATCAAAGAACTGGGGATGCTTCCCAGTTTATCCAATTGCCATCATTCCAGTGGCGCCGCGAGGTGAGGTAGGTGAGGTCATCATCAAATTCATCCAGATTGGAAAGAAACATCTCCCTACCATGGAAAATCATGGAAAATCATGGTGAGATCATCATCAAACTCATCAAATCATCAAAAATAGACAAAAAGTTGATTTTCCAATATAGTTATTTTCCATGATTTTTCCATTGAAACCTCCATTTTTGTCAGCTATTTCACCAGGTATTTCCCGCATGGATTTCCGGCCCCGAGTCAATGCGAACATGAACTCGACCTCAGTGGCCAAGAGCACCAGAATCACGCGAGTATCCTGGCCAGGTCTGATGCCCAAAGTCGGTGCTTGGTGAAGTATACCAGGTGGTAATTTAACATAACTGATGGGAAAATCACCATGTTTAATGGGAAAAGTCACGAAATCAATGGCCATTTTCAATAGCGAACTGTTGAATTACCAGAGGGTACCAGGTGGAGCCCCAAAAAAAAACGTAGGGAAAAATTGGAGTTGCCATCTGGTTATGACTGACAGTTTGCCACGGAAAGATCCACCATTTTTAATAGCTAAACTTTTTAAACCATCTATATATTTCAATGGGCCATGGCTTCCATGGCTATGTTAAATAACCAGAGGGTAACCATCAAACGTGGTGAAATGTGATGAATGGGTTGGTTTACATATGTTTGTTCCATCAACAATATGGGGTTTCCAGTATTTTCCCGACAAAACCAAGCCACTGATTGGAACAAGTTGGAGTTTTGCTGGAAGTAGATGAGAGGAATGGAGAATTTGAGCTTATGTTGGTGATACAATAAAACACTTGTATACTCATTTGTGATACAACTTCATGATGTGAACTATTGATATGCATTTTTTAGTTGCACTTTTTCGTGATACGGACCGCTGATATGTTATTTTTTCATGATACGAGCTGATTATATGTGTATTGATATCGATGATATTACTTTGCCGTGATATTGTCAAAAAGCTTATGAATTGATTATATATATATATATATACAAAATATACCCTCTGGTAATTTAACATAGCTATTGAAAATGGCCATTTATAGTGGATTTTCCATTAAGAATTGTGATTTTCCATAGTTATGTTAGTTTACCAGAGAGTATATAAATTGATGACATGGATTGATGTAATTACGTCTGCATAAACATGAGTAATTACGTATAAAGAAATTAAAGAAATATGCACTTTTGGAGATCCCACAGGCTGACAGGGTTTTTTTCTGGGCCCTTTTTAAGAACGGGGACCATGAGCCAACCAACCTGAGAATATCCAAGCAAGGTCCAAACGCGGTGATAATGGTGGAAAGAAGCAACCAAAATAAACCAAACAAAAAGAGTTATGGACTATAACCATTCGTAGGTTCTATTTAAAACCACGGAGGAGACTAGCAACAAATATACGAAAAATAATATGTGCCAAGGTCAAAACAAATGTCAGAACATGGCATATCGGGAATGATCCCACCATTATGTTGATTCCTTACGATGGGCAGTTAAACCCCTATTCATGTGGGATGACATGGGATGACAAGCCCATTTTATGTGAAATATCCTCTGTTAATCAAACATGGGAATGGAAAAATCCACTACTTATCAGATTCGATTTCCCCTTCGAACCTCCAATTACACTGCATTTTCCCATAGTTTGCTATATTTTCCCATGGTTTTCCCATGGTTTTCCCATTGAAACCTCCGGTAAAACCGTTGGCCCAGGCACTGGCTTGTTGGACAACACATGACACCAGAGCTCGGCACGGCACCACCCACGGAGAAGCCACGAAGCCTGTTGTTCCCAAGACCCCAAAATACCTCGAGCCCCTGGGGTTGCAAAACAACTTTTGATGGTTTTTGATGCTTTTTGTTGAAAAATTCCCTGATTCCGAGACTAAAAAGGACTTCAAAACCCATCAGATCCCCAGCCAAGAGGCATAAGTACAAAGACTTCCCGTCCTCAGATCTGTTGGTCACCCTAAACCAGGCCAGTTCTTTGTTGAAAACCTATGAAAACCTTATATATGAAGCATGGGTCCGACCTGGGCCATTATGACGATGCGAAGATCAACTGCTGGAGTGGCTGGCAGAGGTGCTGCGCGGCCACAAATCACAGTGTACAGCATGCGCATGTCGTTTGATTCAATTGCAGCTTTGCATAATTTTGCGAACATCACCGAACATCCATCAATATCCATCACAACCAATCACCATTCAACCATTCAACTTGACCATACTATCTTTTTTTGTGCATTCTTGTTCACCTTCACTTTCAATGTTCGCGTCCGGTGCCCTGCATTCCCACAAAGGCAACTCGGCGCATCTTTCTCGGTATTGTACAAGTTTTGGACATGAGTATGGTGATACAAATCAGCTCAGAATGTCACAGAGACAAGGATGGCACTTTTCAGAATTACAACACCGTCCGAATCAGAGATCTCAATCATCCCTTTGTCATCCCTTTGTCATCCCTTTGTCCCAGCCAAGGATCTCCCGATGTTTCAGTGACGGCACGAGAGCTACGAACAAGTTGGCAGCTTCGACATAGGCGGGGATTGACTGAACCGCTGCCGCAGCATCAGATTTCACCAAATCTTCATGAACACCTGAGCCACCAGGTAAGACACTAGAGCCACAACAGAACCCCCCAGCTTCTGTAAAAAACAGTTTTGGAGTTTTGTTGTGGAAAAACCATGTGGCATCTCTCAGGGGCAATGGAAAGTCACCCACTTGACATCTGGGTTGCCATGCTTGTTTGCTTGTTTGCTTGTTTACAGTACCCATGTTCTTGTCTATATGAATCCCCTTTATACCCCTAAAAATCCCTTTCTCAACCACTCCAAATTCACAGAAGAAGTGACCTGGCGCTCTGGCAGTGACTTGAGGAATAGCAAACCAATCCTGGCCACCCAAAATGTCCCATTTTTGGAGACTTAGACAACCAAAATCAGGATAGTCAGGGACACACGTGTAGGAATATATTGAATATGTTACACCCTGGGGTATACCAAAATGCCAAACTTGGGCCCGGCGAATGGCCACACAGAAACATGTTCCAAGGTGACTCCACAGTTTCAGGGCGTTTTGGGCGACACTGCCCACAACCACCTTCCAGGTTGTCAGCAGGAGTGTGTTCAAACAAAGGTTTCAAAGACTAGCTGTGCAAAAAGATTAACAACCTTACTACCCTCTTGATGTCTGACAACATTCCCCAAAGAAAACATCAATCCTCGAATGGTTGTCCCATATCTGGTTTCCGATGCACACACCAATACTTCTACAAATTGAGTCAACACTGACAAGAAATCAACCGACCATACCATACCAAACTTTAGTTTCACCCTTTTGGAGGCCTCTTAAACCAATACCAAAGATTGAATCTACGTATAGACTTTAAGATATATATACTCTCCCTTTTTTGTATTTTTTTTGTGTGGTTTATTGCTGATTTTACACTACCCACAACTTAATCACATCAAGTTGGGAGCTTCTGGTACCATGGCCCCAGGAGGATGTCAAACACACCAAGCTTCAAGGAAGAGATAGCCGTGTCGAATCAAGCTAGGCCCTTCGCAAGGGAAATCCTTTTCGCTGCTCTCGGTGACGATATCCATGTTCACCTGCAATATTTGAATACTCTGATGTGTCGGGTATTGATATTAGTGTCGTATTAACGAAGATGTTGGTACCTCGAGGGGCCCAGGGGTAAATGATGGAAAATGATACAGAGCCATTTTTGGAAATCAACTATGGCTACCTTTATATCCATCCATCAACTATGGTTACCTTTAATTTATAATGATATATCCATCCATGGTTGAACAGCCTCGTATGAATTATCCATCTATGAATTACCCCTGAACCCCCCTGAAATCAACCGTGGCTTTTCTACGTCGAAATGCCCAAGATATTAGTGCGGCAAGTATGTGCACATGTCTGCTGTATCTATCTCTCCAATATTAGGGCAAGCGGGCTCCAAATGATCATCCCTGGCTCCATGGCTAGCAGATTGTCAGTATTTGCCGGGGGTATCCCTTATAATTATGTAACATAGTGCAATATATAAACTGGGGTTTATGAATCCGGGCTTGACATTCTAGCACAGCCCACCTCAATCTTCCCATCCATGGTGTTCTTCAATGCATCCCGGAGACACTTGGCTTGGTCTCCTGAAAAATCTGAAAACGAATTTGCTGCTGAATTTTGAAGCTTCAAGGTGCCACAACCACAGAAAAGGCATGAAGTGCAAGCTAGTATTCAAACATCCATGGTGATTTAATGCTGATCTAAGGGTTTAGTTTAGTTGGGGATATAACTAAGTAACGAATAATGTTGTGATGTAATGGTGCTTTACACCTGTGGCAATTATGTGGCAATTTAACATAGCTATGACAAATGGCCCATTTACACCTCCATGGGCCATGGTCTTCCAATGTTTGGGCACAACCCCGGCCGTCGTGAATCAAACTGAACCGAGCTCTACAGCAAGACTTAGCAACAATGATGATGAGTGGCATATTCTTACTTTCATACTCTCATCCTGGTTTCATGTAACCAATCGGACATGTTCAGAATTGTTCAGAACTAGGTGCCCCCGAGAATATGCAGACAAACACCTAACATGCTAATTATATCTAATCATAATGCTTCGTATATGCTTCTTTATTTTTAGTATTTTTAATTTTTTTAATATGCTCAAGCAAATATCTAGGACATGCTCATCACCATCCCAACCATCCCAGGAGAAAAAGACGGCTTGGCGGATGAGTCACCAAGAACACTGTGAAAGTCAGTAGAGACCATCCCATTTCCATGGTTAAAAATAGGCAATGTTTGAAATTTGTAACCAGCCAACTTCCAAACTAAAAAAACAGAAACCATGGTTCTAATATGATACTATATATAATATATATACATGATATATATAGCTTTTGTTGGGACCATTCAAGGGATGTTTATGGATGTTTGATATTGGGGTGATGGGTTTGTTATGGTTTAATCCAGCAACGATCGGTCCTGTGGGATCCGGATGCCACAAGCTGAGCCACTGATGGGATACGAAGATCCTGGCAGGGAGGCAGTCTAAGTCATGGGGGTATCCCCAACTCATCCAAAATTACAGTAGACCATTTTAGTATTGAAACCCATGGTTTTTGTTGATCCCCAATCTTAAGAAAAATCCACCATATGTCTGTTCGTGATTAATTCGTCTACAAACTGAGGTAACCTCAATTCTGAAGGAATCGAACATTTGAACAGAATAGTTCCCGTTGAGATACCAATTTGGAGGGAAAATGCATGCTTTAGCAAAAGCAATATTTAAGAACCGCTTGGCAGCAAACATCATGGTTTGCTTAAATGTGGCCAAGATAAAGATTAAACTTGATTAAACCAGTGACTGCAGAGGAACTCAGTCCTGCAAAAAAAGCAAATAAGCAAATATATAATCATCATCATATGAACATATGAATATTGACAAGACATTTGCTACCATTGACGTCCAAGGTTCACAAACATGTCAGGCTGCCATTGATGCAAGAGGCCTTTCCGTTGAAGTTCCTGAGCGTCTAACCGTCCAACCGCGCAGTTAACGCGGATTGGGTAGCTGGGGTACCTACGTGTAGATCATTTTCCTGTGAAATGCAGATTTCCGTTGCCATGCCTGATCATGCCACAGAAATACTAGCATTAAATGTAGCAACACATATCACAAGGAATAAATAAACAAATATTGCCGGTTCCAAGCTCTATGCTGAACTCTCCGCAGGTCCTTCCTTCATCCCAGAGGCAAGTTTCCGAATGCGCGTCTGGCGGGCCTTCCATCTCCAGAAAATCCGAGACCTGCCAGCAGATCCCTGGAGCATCCCTGCTAGAACCAACTCACGCGGGTCCCTGTGATATCCAAAATTTCCAACAGGTCATGAATGGCTTAATGAATCCCAGTACCTGCTAGTAATGACTAACAGTTTGCTGAAGTTTCCTGTGGAAAATCACAAGGTTTTCATTTTTAAGAGCGTTCTAGCCTTTGACTTGACTCTTGGAGACAGAGAGAAAGATGGGCCCGAAAGCAACAGCTAGTGGAAAATCGTACACGCAATTGAATTGTTTTCTGATATTCAAATTGTCACACATGCAGGCATGGTATTTCCCATGTTTTTAAACCTCCATGATCTTTTTTCTCAGTTTGTGCCCCTACGGTCTGTGGTTCTAACGGCGTTTCGCAGGTCAATGACGATTTTCGGGACTAAATGCTGGTACTGTTTCCCAACCGCTGGCTCAAACAAGGTAATGGAAAACCATGGGAAACCAGCATTTTTAGGAGGTAAATCATCCACAAATGGGCCATGGTTAAAATTATCGGAGGGAACCGGAGGGGGTTCGTTTTGATGGTATTCCAATGAAAATGGTCCTTTCCCTGGTGGACATGCTTCTTTGCACAGAAAGCTTAATTTCCAGTACCGTACCCTCCCCGCAAAAAGCTGCTGGAAGCGGATTTGCTGCCGTTCCCAAAGCATACCAAGACAATGTCATCCCATATGTAGATAGATATATATATATATACTTCTGGGTAAATTAGAATATTTCACTAACCTGAATCTTGCGGCCAGCTATGGGGATGATTCCCCTTATAGTAACTATGGTTTTTTAGTGAGGGAGAACAGGGTTCGGTCGTGATGAAATTTACCCAGTGATTCTTGGTCAAATCTCCATAGAAAAGCAGCTGTTCTCCCGTCGGCGCTCCACCTTGACCACATACATGGGGAAATACATCTGGTGCACCTGGAGGGCGCACCAATGGGTTTTTATAGATCGGCGAGTTAAGATCAATTCCACCATTTTTTATTCTCTAAAGCCAAGTGAAAAACCTCCGCTCAATTTTTGTTCGGCTCAACTTCATGCCATTGTTTTTCCCCCTCGCTGATGCGCTATCAGGTTGGATCCCGCTGGGAACGGTTTTTTTTTTCATGATCACGTGGGCATACTGCATGGGATGCAAATACCCTCCGGTAAACGTTTACATAACTGATGGGAAAATCACCATGTTGCATGGGAAAACTATAAATGATGATTTTCCATAGTTATGTTAGTTTACCAGAGGGATCCAGACATCCAGAGGGTAAGTTTTGAGTGGGTCCAACCCCATCAGCAATATACGAAGGTCTGCAACACGCGTTTAATGGTCCAAGTTAGGTACTCCCAACTCGGCGAAGCCCAAATCTGCGAGCTCCTGCATCTTGACAGCATATTTGATAGTTGAACCCTGTTCTTACCGGTATATTTGCTACGGTGCACTCCGGCCCTTTTATTTTCAGATCTGTGAAATTAGTTGAATATGTTGAATCCTTCTTCGTTCACCCCCCAAGAGCTTGTACTTGGTGAGAGGAGAGGAAACGACATGAAACGACATGATTAACATCTTTTTAACCCTCCAAACACCAGTCCCGGCGACCCGACTGCCTTGGCAGTGTTGGCATTGAAGTCCCCGGGAGCACCGCTGCATTGGCAGCCGCCCATGGCTAACGGAAATGGCACAGAAGGGGATGGTGGAGATAGAGATGGCATGTGCTCTAAGTTTACACCCGCTATCAACATGGAACCCATATTCTGTGGCAGAAAGGATCAATTCCTATTCTCTCTCCATCGCCATCTCGAGTTCAGCAAAATCTGAGGGCGAAACAAACTCTTCAATTCCTATTATTGGATATGGCCATTTCAAGAGGTTTCAATTCAATTCTGGGAGTGTTTGCTTGGTGAGGTAGAGAAATGCATGGCTCCCAGGGCCAGGAACCTGCGGTTGGAGCTGGCAAAGAATTGACTGGAATCAATTTGCCAATGGCATGCGTTTCAACCCCACTTGGCCACTTGGTTACTTGAGGTGCGCCGAGGACAAAATATCCCAATCTATCCCAATTACGGTTGGAAGATAGACAAATTTGAAGGCACCCGACAGGCAATGTAAGACTCAAGCAGCTTCGCCAAGACATTTGCACTGCCTTCAGCTGGCTCGTCGCATGAGAAAGGCTTCATTTGAAGGCTTTCCGTCCAACGTCTGCCCCAAGTTTGTGGAAGCGGGGCCATTCAAGAGCCACAGAGTTTCAGTGGGGCGTACTTAGTGGTTCGATATGTAGATTGTTGATGACATAGTGATACTTGCTGACCAAAAAAAAACTTTGTTAGGTGGTTTCAGCCCGAAAGAAATGATCAAACATCAGCCAGGTTAGTCATGCCAGGTAGACATGCAAAAAAAAACAATCAAAACAACACAATATAGAATATAGAAATGATCTATCCAGCCAGAAGTCAATTTCCAGCAGGCCAGTATGTTCCTCGCACATGTTTTCATTTGTGTGCTATTTATGTCCAACAGCTTAGCCTATGGACCCACCCTTAGCGGTTTACCATGGTTTACCCATTTTCGGGAACTTTGGCCCATCAAACTGCAAAAGTCTGCAGAAGCTGCAGCATGTTGACCTCATCTCACATCTCACTGACTGGGCTTGTGGTGGAAGATAGCAGCTATGTACATCCCAACCTCATAAAGGGGAAACTCCTTATAATCGGCATACATGGGTGCGTACTATTTTGGTTGTATACGATTCATGGGGGATGACGTCATCCCCTTGTTTTTATGGGAAATACACAGGTGTTCTCACCATGGCAAACATGTTTCAATTACGAATTGGCGGTTCAAACGGACTGTTGAATAGCAAAATCACCTTCCAGGCTTTAGCAATTCCACTTCGATGATCTTTTTCTGGTTCAGGTAGCATACCTTCCTGAACCAATGCATAGCAAGCATTTTTTTACTACCGATATGTCCATGTTTCAAGGGCAAATCATCTAGATTTTCATGAGCATTTGTCGACTAACATGTTTGATTGCTGGATGGGACATGACGGGACTGGCGATTTCGAAAAATCCTTGCCGTGGATGCCTTTATCGCCCTGGTGAGGGCACAGTTCAGGCGGAATGTCCATGATCTTGACCGTTCTTTTGATCGTTTTGATTATATCCTCTCTTCATTCGATCGATCTCCTTAGAATTCTTGTTCCATATCATATCAGTAAAAAAATGGCAATGGAAAACCTATAATTATGACTTGGAATAGGCACATCTAGGACTTAGTGATTTTAGATGTCATGGATTTTCCAGCGATGCTGTACATGTTTTTACTACGTCAGGGTGCTATAATTTTTCAACAACACGATTGGTTTGCGACACTATCCACATCTGGACACTTCTGAAACGAACACGGAATCAACCATGACATGTTTGTTGCTTCAGGAAGATTCTTGGATGGCGAAACCCTCTTTGGATGGCTAAACGGCTAAACCATTGAAACCCATTATCATTATTCTGATGGTTAACTTCTAATTTTCATGGTTATATACATAATATATATAATATATATATATATAATTCCTCCTAATATTTGATCACTTGAACCCCCGTGTTTGATGGTTAACCACCCAAGACATTATTGATGGACAACTCATGATAAATCCATCCTTTTCCAGTGACATTTAAGGGGTGTCCTCTCCCCAACCAGGACTCGACCAGGAATCGACCAGGTCACGTGGCCATTGAGCCGAGCCAAGTCTTCCGGCAAATCGCCGCGATCGTTGCGGGTCACCTCTGGGACATCTGGACACGTCCAGTGGTCGATCCATAGAAATTTGGGGATTTCACCAACAAAAAAGGTGGATTTCACCAACAAAAAATGTGGATTTCACCAACAAAAAATGCGGATTTCACCAACAACAATTGTAACAATGCAGGTATGAATAGGGATTTACTCAGTTGATTGGCATTTATCCATCACAAATGGGATTTAATGGTGGGGATTTAACCATGAAATCTGGTACAAAGGGAACAAATAACCTGCAACATGATATTGGAATTGCTTCCCCAGAAGATGGATGTCCCATTGGGAACCATTGGAGTGTATGAACATGATTGGTATTGTTCTTCTTGCTGTTGTTACTGTTGCTGTTGCGGTTGCGGTTGCTGTTGCTGGTGGTGGTGTTGTTGTTGGTGGTGTTGTTGGTGGTGGTGGTGGTGGAAGTGGTGATGTTAGTGTTGGTAGTGTTGGTAGTGTTGGTAGTGTTGGTAGTGTTGGTGGTGTTGGTAGTGTTGGTAGTGCTGGTGGTGTTGGTTTTGGTGGTTGTTGTTGTTGTTGTTGTTGCTGCTGTTGCTGCTGGATATAAACCTATTGGATCCTATAGAGGTGTACAGTGTGCACATCTAATCTTCCTGTATTGGTTTTCCTGGGTGAAAGCTACCAGCATTTCCCTGGCTCAATTGTAATGGCCATTTGGGTATGATTCCCCATACATTCACCATCATTCCAGTGACAGAAAACACAGTGAAGTCATGATCAAATTCCTCCAGAGTCTTACGTTTCTTGTATATCCCATTAATTATATATATATATCTAAATAAATAAATATCCTCTGATAATGGTTGGTCAAATTCCCAATATTTACTATAATTCCCTAGGTTTCCCCAAGTTCTCGGGTTTGATCATGGCACCTCGGCATCATGCTCCAAGAAAATCTTGGCCAAAGCTTGGTTTCCCACGAAGGCGGCGCCGCCTAAGGGGGTTAGACCTGGCACAGGTGGCCACAGCTGGCCCAAGAACAGATCTTTGAGATATGGATAGCAACCTCCAAACAAATAGAACAGTAAAATCCCAACAAAATAGTGGAGTATGTGGAGTATAGTAAACTCAAAAAGAACGCAAACTGGTTGATGGTTTCAACCCCTCTGAAAAATATTAGTCAGTTGGGGCTATTATTCCCACTGTATGGAAAAATAGTAAATGTTCCAAACCACCAACCAGTAAAAAGAATGTAAACATCAAAATCCCATCAATGCCATGTTCTATCTTTTTGGGGATGTGCTACTTGGTACATGGGGGTGTCAATCTTGCGCGTACATTGTATGTGAACATGCTACCCGACCCAACCGATAGTGGCATAACAAAAAAATGGATGTAGGTGATGCCAGTTCACTGTGGCACCTTTATAAACATTGACATTGCGATGCAACTGGATACTCTACATTACTTTGCATGCGTTTATGCATACGTAAATAAGCCCGGCTCCGTTGTTAAGTTGTTCCCCAATATGCATTTGCTGCTTGGTTAACTACTTACCCATCCCCCAAGGCCCCCCCAAGGCCCAAATCAACACAGACCCAAGACCCTTTTGGTTGATGTTGGTCCGGAGGATGGTGTATTCCCATTATTCTATACTATTTACCCTCTGGTAAACTAACATAACTATGGAAAATCACCATTTCTAATGGGAAAACTCACTATAAATGGCCATTTTCAATAGCTATGTTAAATTACCAGAGGGATCCAGAGGGTATCTTATATAATCATTAAATCCCCAGCTTGTCTGATGATTTAATCACCGGCTCATCAGCTCGGGCCAGCTGGTATCCCAGCGAACACTTTCGAAGATCGGGCCTGGCAACGAAACCAAGAGCTTCTTCAAGTATGATCCATCTTCCACGCCTGAAACCACAAAATAGAGCTTTTGAACCACCCATCCATGATAGAATAGTACCCTCTGGTGATTTAACCAGCTATGGATAATCACCATGTTTCTAGAGGTACGGCCGATTGCATTTCTGGCCCAATTACAAGAATTCACTGGCCTAATAGCTGACATAAGGCCTCCACACTTTGCAATCGGCCCTACCCCCGCAGCAATTTGGGGATTCCCTAAATCCAAACCACCATTCCAGTGACGCAACACGACGTGAGGTCGGCCCAGAACCCCGGAGCTGGGAAAGTACATCATTGTGGTCTTAGCTCGCCATGTTAGTGGGAAAATGTGGAACCATGATATTCAAAACAACTAGTGACTAGTTTCTGGGTTTTCTTCAAAAAAGCCAGACAAAGCCACGAAAATCTCAATCGAAGGCACCCATGAAGGCGGCGTGAAGCGAAGCAGCTTTCACGATGAAGCGGAAGGAATCGCCCGGGCGCGTCTTGGCATTCCTGAGCACCGGGAAAATATGCAGAAACTTAACCATGACATGAGATACGACTTATATGAATCATCCACTTTAATAGGATTTTCCATCGCAAACCATCCATTTTTGGGTACCTTCATTTTTGGAAATCCCCATATAGTAATCTGCACATACTGATGGAACAAATATTGCACCAGTTGGTAGATGGGCAAAATCCTCTATCATAATCCCATTATTTACAGTGTTTCATAGTTACCAAGTGTTACCAATAGTTACCAACTGTCCATCCACAGAGTATGTTATATATAATATAAATATATAATATGTATTTATATGTATATTTATGTGTCAATATATGTGCGTAATATGCGTAATATACGTTGTGTGTGTGTGTGTTACATTATGTTATAAATAAAGTATATACTAGTAGGAATGGAATTCTATGAATGGTGTAAGACCCGGTAATTACATGTAATTAAGCGTAATTACATACATGGGAATTGTACATGTACACCAAACATAAATGTGGTAATATGTGGTAACTATATCAGTGCCTATGCCCATTTCTGGGGTAGACTAGCACAATTCACAAGTCATGCAAAGACGAGCCAGACACATTGTGAAATTGTAGCCGGCATCTGACTGCTACCCGTTGGATGGACATGTAGAATGTAGTTTGGTAAACGTAGAACAGTCCTGATCACCATTGCACAGTCATGTTGGGCTACTTATGTAAGCTGCATGACCGCTTTTGTCACTTCATAGCAACCTGTGAGCAGCCACACTCCGACATCGCCCTATCTTTGCTGATTCCCATGGCCCGTGTCTGTTTGTTCATCCCGCATCATCCACCATTCTCCACTGAAATAGAGTGATTCCATGTGATTCCCATATTCCCAAGCCTGAAAGAAGCAATTTCTTGGCGGATGATTCCCCCATCCCATGATGAATATGGGGCTTGGTATGGGGCTTGGATGGGCATGGTCTTCCAAGAAACACATCGGCACGGAAGCTCAGAAGCGTTCGAGCCAGGTCGGCAGAATCCAGACTCATCCGCGCGCGTAGGAAAGTAAGGCCGTGTAAAGGTCCGTAGCCAACCTCTGTCACTGAGAGGTCAAAAATCAACGCAACACCTTGACATTTCTTAGTACATTGTACAGTCTAAACAACATTGACTTAATCAATGTTTGTTACTCTCTTCGTGTAATCCATCTGGTTTCAGCGGGTGCTCATTTTGACCATAACCAGTTCAAGTCGGACCAGTTTGTGACTTGAGGGGATACCTACTATGGCGACCTGGTGGCGATTAGAAAGTTGCTCTTTCGAACTGGCGGGATCTGGCTATGAAGTTGGCCCGCACAAGAACCCAGAACAATCCACTCACACATGGTTACGAACATCTTATCCGAAATAACCAGCTGATATACATACAGTATGTCGGTATGTGGACCTGTAGTAGGCCTGTAGTAGACCTGTATAATACATGAGTATGTCCCTGCACTGGGGACTCAAAACCGCCCCGCCAAGAAAAACGTATCTTCCAGAAACGATCCAAAGCGCTGATGAAATATACCCTCAACCATTGTGGCTCAACCCTAGGAGAGGTTGATATTCCCTTCACGGTAAGCAGTGGCAAGCAGAAATGGCCCCAAAATGGCGACAGCCCTTATTTGCTAATTAGCTGCTTGATGCATTCCCTCCAAGGTATCAAACTACCCATGCAAGGTTTCCGGCGCATCTTTTTGGCCCGCTGGGTGTCAGCTCCGTCGCTGGTTTGCTGGACGTACACCTCAGGGTGTTGAGACTCGACATCCGATGGCAAAAACCGATGGATTTAGACCCTCTGGCTATGACTAACAGTTTACCATGGTATAGATGGCCCATAGAAATAGATGGTTTACCTATTAAAATGGTGATTTTCCATGGCTATGTAACAAATAACCAGATGGTATAACCAGGTGCCTTCAAACAAGACTCAGACCACTGACTAAGCCAAGCAACTTCTGTGCGCTTGACTCCCAGGCTTGAATGATCTTGAATCAATCAAATTGTCTTCAACTTTCTAGTAGCATGTCAGCAACACGTGCAATAATTTTGAGTCCCAATTCTGCAGTGTATACCCCCAGTCAATTCTTAAGATCAAAATTGGTGTATAAACCTACTTTTGACTACTGTATATATATATATATGCATCTACTAGAACCAAACATGCAGTAGCACATTATTAACATATTCATATATCCATATATATATATATCCAAAAATTTAATTACATCAATTACAAATACATACAAATACCAGTATCACTGTATATCCGCCATAACACTTCCCAGGTTAAGCATCCTTTTTTCCCATCTTTGGCATCCCATCTTTCGCCTGCGCATCCAAGAGCTCCAGCTGCACGAGGCCCTGCTCACAGCCGTGCTGCGCCAGCGCCCAGCCCTGCCACTGGCCCGTCTGCCGCTCCAGGACGCTGACCGTGTCGTTGGGCTGCAGCGATAAGAATTCCTCCGCTGGGTGAGGCCTCGAGCTGAGGATGAAGCAGAAATATGGCAGAAAAATATGGTCATGCCATGATATGCCATGAAATTCTGGATGTATACTAGAGATTCATGAGAACTCAATGGATCTAAGAAATAAATACAAATAACACATTGAAATGGATGGAACCAGCAACATGCTATTGGATTCAACCAATTGAAATTTAAATAATTGACCATTGACCAGACTTTGCATCTATGATCATCTATGTCTAATCTCCAAAAAAGAACAGGAATTTGAGCAAGAAAAGAACCCATGAACTTTCACCGGCACGAACGGTACGACTTTCAGCATGAACACATCGCCGAATGGTGGGATTTTTCACCAGCAATGATGGGATCTCAGCATCTGAATCTTTGCCAGCAAAAACTGTTAGAATTTCTCAGAGATAAAAGGATTTCACCAGCAAAAGTCATGGCTTTCACCAGCAACAAAGGGATTTAAACCAAAAAAAAACAAAAGGAAATACAAAATCAACGCGAGACTGAGAGGGATAGATGACCATGACGAAAACCCATGAAAACCTTTCTTTTGTCTTGCATTCCGTGAGCCATACCACGGCAATTACATCATTAATTGATTCCGGGACCTGCAAGCGATTTCCAGGGACGTGCCTGAAAAGTGAGATAGACCAAGATTGACACTAAATGGCTTACTGGTGCTAGACGCAGGGAATTTTCGGGAATGATCCGCAACTATCAATAATCATCCCAGCAACTGGGTCAACCATCCAACACGCGGCGTTCACGCCAAGGGTCCAGCTCTCGTCGTGGGCAAACGCTTCACGTGCCACAAATTGACAAATCGCATCGCTGAAGATCCACTTCTTCCTCATCTGGTTGGTGGTTTTAACCATCTTGAAAAATATGAAAGTTGGGGTGATTCTTCCCATATATGGAAAATAAAATTCATGTTCCAAACCACCAACCAGCTAATGAAATCAGCACACTGCGAGTGTTCCAGGGGGAGTGCTCATGCGTCCAATGAGTCAGCGCCTTTCCACACTGTGGTGACTTCGAGATCTTCGAGCTGAAATTCAATGGATAGCAGCAGCATAGTTTTATCATGTTTTATCGCAAGGTTTCCTCTAAAAATATCCCTAGAAACAAGTTGGGAGTAGTTGCCTCTTTGACATTTGGGGCATTTGGGATTTGGGACCCGATGGCTGCCCATGTCCCTCTCCTTGCTGTCTGAGAAAGCTAAATACGCCAGATGAGAATTCAACACGGTACAAGCAATTGATCTGGGAATTGAGGAAGAAACCTTTCATATTCTGAGTTAATTCTCCACTCAAAACGCATATAAAATTGTATATATATATATACACAAAAAATATATGTAGACAACATTATGTATACATTTTTGCTTGTAATAATATAATATATCATAAGGATAATATATATATAGCATTATATAGCGTATACGGCGTATACGTATTAATGATGTACTTAGTAGGCTATTCCCTCGGTGTCCAGGGGCACTGTGGGGCTGGTCAGCGTGTGCGCCACAAAGTTGATCGAACCATCTGGAAATTCCTTTCCCGCCTGGGCGATGGCGATGGCCAGGATGGCCAGGATGGCCAGGATGGCCAGGATGGCCAGGATGGCCAGGATGGGATTAGCCCCGCAAAATCTACGTCAAAACGTGCTAAACCACGAAAAAAACAACGTCTTTTTCCTTTTTTTTGCTGTGTTTTTTATTATGTTCTACACTGCATGTAAAGAATTTCAAGGGTGATGAAATGATGTCTCATGACCTCGCTGTGCGCCACCTGAAGCCTTTTTAGATCTCTTGAGCAGGCCAGATTGCAGTGGAAACATATTTGTGGAGATATAATACATAGTGGAGACGTATACCGTACATATATCATATATAGTAGTTATATATATACTATATACTATATACTATATACTATGTACTATATACTATATACTATATACTACATACTACATACTACATACTATATTAATCTATATTATTATTAGCATTACTATTATTATTAAGAAATAGTTATCAATCAATGTTTGTTTCCAGCGTTTATCTTCATTTCTTCCATCCCTTTCCGACGTTTTTGGGCACGACGGCATGATGCCATGGAAGATTACAACGGTGACAACCCACCCCAGGGTCCCTGTAACTGTCGCCTTCACGAGGCAAATAAAGTCGCCACTTCGACATGGCAAGTAGACTTCGTCACCTTGATCAGAGCTCCTCAGCTGGTCCCAGTCCCAATGAACCCGGATTGGTGAAAACCCACTGATAGGTCACTGATAGGTCATCAGTTCCAATCCAGAATTATGGTTTGAATCCGACTGTCAATCACCCATTGATTTTTGTAGACATTCGCAGAAAACCGATTTTTGTGGGTGAATAACCCGCAGATGATGATGGGTCCTGCTCCTAGCTGCAACTCGGTGTAGAATTAGTTCATATATCTGTATGCATATATATATATATATATACAATCCCACTGGGGTGGGTGGGTTTCAAACACATGACTGTTCAAAAGTTTAAATCGTGGTTTGCCACCAGAAAACTTATGTTTAAACTCGATGGGGAAAAAATCAGGAAACCACGTGTTAACCATATACATCCATATACTGTAAGTTTTCCCAGGAGCGGTTTGATAAGTGAAGAATTTTTGTTATATACGGCACTATAGGTTACTCACATGATCATCAACAAGTTTTACCGCTAGTGATAGGGATAGCTATTTACAACCCCATCTGCAACTGGCCGCACGGCCTGTTCTCCACCCCTCAATGTCGCTGGTAACCATGGCTCTGCTGGCATTTCACCCAAACCCTCATCTGGTTTTCCACCAGCTCCTGTACGGGAAAGGAGTGAATGACAACAAACAAACATGGGAACCAACGAAGAACTGGGTGCCCTTCCCCCTGATATTCACCCCAGTAAAGCCATTGCTTGGTATGGACACTGATATTGCATGATCAGGCTCATACGAACGATTTAAACTTAGATGTATTAGGGTGATTGGCTGAGTCTTCAGTCAGCATTATACACTACCCACAGAAACCGACAGCTTCCTGAATTTGGTCAGCTCTAAATTTAAATCACTAAAAACTACTAGTAGCAGGTGAAGGGGGTTAGAGGGCTACCCTCGCATACGGATTGCGGAGAATCTGAGGTAGCTCAGTGGCTGCGTCTTCTGAGGCCACCAATGATCTGAACAAAAATCATCGCTCGATGACTCGATGACTGAATTTCATGGTGGTTTCCGCTCGTTGTTGGTTGCAATTCCTGAAGAAATGATCTTGTTTAAAGATCATCCCAAAGGTGGATGTTGCAACCAGGTCCTTCACCTCGCGCAAGGACATATGTGTGAGACGTCGGTTCTCCACAGGGCCATTGGGTTTGCTGCTGCCGTTCGCAAAGCCGCCGCTTTTGGCTTTAGGCGCTTCGAAGGGGACTATCCTAGGATGGGCCCATGTGCCCAAAACAACAGGAAAATGTGAATGTTAGTAACCCATAATCACCAATTCTCCCACGCATTTTAAAAGGGTTGCATTTATAACAGATCCAAAAATGGGTGGTTCATCAAACATTACCAACCACCAAGGTGTCCCCTTCCATCAGGTGCCGAGCTACTCAAGTCCTTCCGGCAGCACATTGAGCGTTTGGAAGAACTCTTTGTACTCGATCATGGGGTCAGGTTTCACGTGGACTCGCCCTGGCCGATGTCGCAACAACCCACCCGGATTTTGCAAAATATCACGCAAAACGAATAATATATACATTCATGTGCACATGTATATGTACATAATACGAAACACAAAAACCAATCAATAGTTATCATTTAAGATGGTCACTACCAAGTTTATTGGTAATTACTTTAAATGTTATTAGCAACCATATAGCAAACATAATGAACAGCCTCAATAAATGTATTGCTGTGAAATTGATCTTACATATATATATATATATATGTGTGATTGTGTGTGTGCGTGCGTGCTCAATTCAGATTTAATAATTGTATGTGTATATATATAATATACACCTCAAGCTTCTATTGCATGGAAAATTCAAGGCATTTAAGGTAATGATGCGTTTCACAGAAAAACGCAGTGATTTGAAGTCATAAAATGAAACAAGGCGATCTTTGGAAAAACAGGTTATGGTCATCGTGATTGCCCCATAAGGAAACCATCAATCCATAATAGCGGCTCAGTCCTGGGTTGAAAGCCCTTCTGCTTAATGTCGAGTTAGGATTAATCAACACCGCGCGATTAAACAACCTCCACTGCCCCCCCCCAAAAAAATGTAATTAAAAAACAGCTGGTCCCCCTGGATTAATAAACTCTTTTGCATCGACCTAATTAATCAACCACCAGTGCTGAAATCCTATTTTGTTTTCTTTTCCAACTATCTTTATTTTCAAATGGCTTCCTTATGCTATACTTAAGTTGAAACCTCATGAACACCAGAATCCATCACTGCTGATCATTGAAAGTTTGAAAAAAAACTATTCCCCAAATGATCGATTTCTAATTAAATTCTTTATAAATATCATCAGTTTGGATAGCTCTTAAAGGGTACCCCCCATGAGCCCATGTCCCCCATTAATAATAACCAGAGGGTTCCCCTTATTAATCAACCCCTTCCAAGGGGGCGTTTATTTAGGGGGGACACTAGGAAAGACCTTACAAGGTCAATCTGGCCTTGTCGGGGAGGGGGTTATTAATCCGATGTTGCCATTAGTTGGTAAATTCAAACAGACAGAATGGGCATGAGAGCGATTGAATTCCTTCAAACACGGTCGAAAATGCATCGTTTGCAAAACGACTCAAATTGCTCAGGATTTGCGCGCTTTTGACAGTTTTTGCGCGCGTTTGCGGGATTTTTGCGGTCGTTTTGCGGGTAATTTGGGATGCTAAACATATGCTCTCAATCCCACATTGTCAAATTGTGTCAAAAATGATGGTCCATGCAAGCACCATGCACACAAACATATCAAATAATACAGGTCCTCCTAGAAAGCACATAGGTGCAGCGGTAAGGAAAGGGAAAGTGAACAGTGAACAGAAATGGCTGAGGTGTGGGTGAAACACTGTGAATTACATATTTCATATTCAGTACCTCTTACATCCTCTTACCACATGATTTTCAGGCATTTGAGCCGTATTTTGGGTTCAATCCAAAAAAAACTGTAATTTTGATCATAAACCTTAAATCACTGGAATTTTTGCATCGGAGGAGTTCCGAGGTATATACATACATACATACATTACATTACATTACATTACATTACATTACATTACTTTACATTTACATTTACATTTACATTTACATTTACATTACATTACATTACATACATACATACACTGCAAGAGACATTTACAGCATTACCATGAATCAAACAATGAAAAATACATGTGTGCATATAGCCAAGGATATTACAGATTAATATATAGACTGCATTATATTTTCATATATCTTCATATTGACAGATATAGGTAAACTGGCGGCATAAAGAAATAACTGAATATAGTTGTGAACTTTGAAAACATATAAATATATACATGTATATAATATAGAGAGAGAGAGGAGAGTCTTGGTTTTTCTTTTTGCCTTGGACATGATTTGCCAGAATGATATGGCTGTCGATATTCGATATGGTGTAGCTGCTTATTGCTGCTTGAAAAAGCTTATAGCCAAGTCGTCCGGCACAGCCTAAAAACATGTAGTCATATCGAAATTATAACATGCGGAGAACCTGAAATCATAAGTTCAACCATAATCAACCATAAAAGAATTAGAACGAAATCATTTCGGAATGCATTCAAAATAATAAACCATAATGTTTTGAAGTTTTTTTTACGAGCTTGCTTTGTTTTTGATATGGTTGCCGTTATGTGTGCTGGCGAGGGGGGACCATGAGGGAAGGGCGCAGCTGTACCAAGAAAATGGAGAAGCAGAAAAGCAGGGAAAGGCAGAAAGGCAGGGACACAGAAATCCAAAATACACATTCCGGGAAAGGGAAACAAATCCCAGCCAAAAGGCAATCCTTAAAACCACATTAAAGTAACAACCGTAAACAAATTGTATCGCATTTAAAAAAATAATGTAAAATTTAAACATAACATATATAAGGTGTTGATCAAATCAAGGTATCTGGGGCAGCTACAATCGCAGATCAACCGCGAATCAACTGCGATCCCAACCGCTCAGGGCTAACTAACTATATAGATACTCCTTCAAGAAGTTACAAATGAGTTGTCCAGCTCAGACTGGCTCCCAACACCACATACTCTTGGATGGTAAAATTAGTAGGTAAATATCGTGTCAATCGCCGGAGGGTTCGGTCGTATGCCACACTATTTTGCGCAGAGAATAGTCAAAACATTGCTACATATCACAGTACTTAGAGATATTTAGAGACATGGCGTGAGCCAGGGCCTACTCAGGCGGGTTTAACAATCGCGCAGCAATCGCGGATCAACCGCGAACCAATCGCGGATTTCATCGACATTTTTTGAAAATTGAATTGATCTGGGTTGTTAGGCTTTGAACTTTGTTGTTCTGATTCTTCTTTGCGATTGGCTATCACTATTGAACACAGTGTCTGGGCAGACCTGAATATAGTACATTATGTTACATGCCATGTAATATAGATTTCTCCACTTCCAATAGTCGATTCTTCTACAACAAATGTTTGTCTCAATCGCGAACCAATCGCCGATCAATCACGATGCAGGGTTTTACAATCGCGGATGCTGAAATACACATGCCCCTTCATAACTCTTAGATTTGCATTTGCGATCGGCTCCCGTATACATAATTACATAATATGCTCTTGGACATGTATATATATATCCATCTATCTATCTCTCTGTCTCTTGAATTATATTGACATACATATATTTATATATATACATATTATATACATACAAATGTATTTTATACATAGATATCTAAATATAGATAGATATATGAGCTCATTGATACATATTCCCACATTTACTGCTGATCTCCGGCCCACCTGAGAGTTGTTCCTTGATCTCTTCCAAGTGCAACAGCAAGTCATGCACGACCTCCCCCAAGCTACGAGTAGGGAAAACGAATGAGCATCAACTTAATTAACTATTTCATGTATAGATGTTCTTCCTCCTAAACTGGTGATTTGCCATTTTTCCATCGCTTTGTTGACTTCTACACAGGCTTTCTGTGGGAGAGTCCATAGTTGGGTCAAAATTTAAAGCCCGGACCGCTGAAGATTTGGAGTGATGGAACATGACAGCCATGATAGCAGCAAGCGGTCTAAAAGGATGTGGGCCCAATCCCGTGGCCAATCTCAGATTCCAAGAAACTTACCATCTTTCACTGGATTGGTTTAAGGGAAAATCTTAACCGGAAACCATGGTTTTTACCATCAAATATAGGTCTTTCCTGTAAATTTTCCCATCATCCAATTCTATGAATCTTACATTTTGTGTTGGTTATAGAAGGTATTCCCTTTTATGATTGGGATAAATCATGATAAATTACAATAACTCACCGTGATAGAAAGGTATATATTCCATGATGTTCCCATTTATTATTGGGATAATCGGATAGATTGATAAAAAAAACTCACCAACCTGAAACGAGGGTCATTTTGATGTAATTCAGACAGCTCCCCGAATCCAAAACACATCATTCGCCAAGGTTTTGCCAGAGAGGCACCAGTTCGAAGAGCAGATGGAATTCAACCTGCATGGACGGAATGGATGGATGGATGACACGTATATATGTATGTATATATATATATTGATTGTGTGTGCAGAATATTATATATATATAGATATCATTAATTATATCTATCTATCTATCCATCCATCTATCTATCTATCTTTCTCTTTTTTTGACGAATCGCTTTCAAAAGAAAGTCACCAGGAGACGCCTTGGATGGCAATCCCATCCCCGAGACATCGACAGAGTTTCAAAACCGCACTCGCGCCATGTCTTAGCATCTGATGGTTGCATATCATCCCATCCACATCCTATTGTTATCCTCTGGTAAACTAACATAGCTATGGAAAATCACCATTTTTAATGGGAAAATCCACTATTAATGGCCATTTTCAATAGCTACGTTAAATTACCAGAGGGTATATAAAATGCCAATGCAATCTCATGAAATTCCACTCAATTTAGCATCGTTTTTGTGCTCATATTTATCAATACCATACTCGCGCGCAGTAATATCCATTCATACCCACATTCAATCCCATAAAACTCCCAAACAAAATACAATTCAAGTTTCCTGATACACCACATGATCCATATGTATGTCAAATCATCATCATTAGCATCATAAACCGAAATCATTATACCATCTGGTTATTTGTTACATAGCCATGGAAAATCACCATTTTTAATAGGTAAACCATCTATAAATGGGCCATTTCCCATGGCTATGTTAAATAACCAGAGGGTATAATGATTCTCCCGTAACCTAACATCGACCCTGCCATGAGCCGGGGCTTGAGGTGACTTGAATTGGACTCTACATGGGATAGAAGCTGGTTGATCATCACCGTGATAATATGGATTAATATGGGAATATATGGGATCATCACTGGGATCATATTGGATAATCATATATCAATAATTATCAATATATATATATCATACATACCATACATACTGCTTGAAAAGTGGATCATCAGCGACATAACCTCACGCGCCTCGCCATCCGGGATGCCGTTCAGAGCCGGCGCCTGGCCCGGCAGAGGGCCGCACCTTAGATCGCGACAACCACGAAGTGCCGCCGCCTAAGATGCTATAATTCCATTGAATCATCTAATTGGTGGTTTCAACCCCCCTGAAAAATATTAGTCAGTTGCTATTCCCAATATATGGAAAATAAAACATGTTCCAAACCACCAGCCAGTCATCTTTATATGGACAGTAACATAGTCCATCAAACCAAATTACAATATTTCACCAACCTGAAAATACCCTTTGGTGAACTAACAGTTCGCGAACTGGACAAATTACAATACCCGCTGGTAAACTAACAGTTCGCGAACTGGAAAATCACCATGTTGGTAAATCAACTGTTTCTATGGGCCATGTTCCAAATTATCAGAGGGTAGCTGAAATGTTGGGTCATTTGGGGATTGCCTGTACACCATCATTCCAGTGAACATGTAAGATGCTTCCAGTCTAGAGAGGAGACCTGAGTCAGCCACCGGGACAAGAATCGCCGAGATAATCGTGATCTGATTGATCTCTGGATAAATTATGAAAGTACATTTGGATAAATGTATGCAACTGTATGCATACATGTATATACTAACAGATATTACTTACATGTACTGTATATCAGTGCTCGTTACTATCCATCATTGAGGGTGAGCTCCCGCCACATCGACCGAGCAAGGCACTTAATATCCGAAGTTCTTCCTGGGCGGACGAGTAGGTCCGTAGGTCAGAGCCCTATCTCCTTCAGGAATGTATCCATTAAAGTTTGATGACGTACACACGTGTTTTAATACAAAACCACGTGCATACGTGTATATATATATATATATATATAAAAAAAAACAAAACTAACTTGAATTTGACACGGCTTAATGTGATAGCACGTTCCAGCGTGCCCAGGCTCTCAGGATGTCTTGGTATGTCGGACTATGTCGGACTTCAAGTGGAAGTCAAGCGCGTCTGGTGACAAATCACATACTTCATCATGAGACGTTCGAGCTGGTACTTGGCCACCATTGGCCACCTGAACCCCCATCCTACACTCACAACATAGAAATTACTCTCTGGTAATTCAACAGTTTGCTATTGAAAATCCATGAAAATCATCTATGAATGGTGTTTTAATGTGTTTTAATGGGAATATATATCACCTACTGATGTCGATTATTCTCCATTGCTATGTTTGACTACCAGAGACTAATTTTCAGACACACTCCATTTCCATCGTTCCGTCCTTGATTCCCAAGAGTTCACCATTTTTCATGGTTAAAACATGTTAAATCCCATGATATCATATAAGACCCCTAAACATCTATTAGTTGATACATATTGATACCGGAAAAAGGTGCCATTGTGATCCCACAGTTGGTACCAATATCCCATATCATCCCTGTTTTGACATCAAGCTTCGCGATTGGGGCACGGACTTTTGCCTGTCGGTGACCATCCCTTAGGGTGAATCACCAGTGGATGGGCAAATTGGGGATTTTTGAGTCACCAGTGAAACGGAGAAACCGAGAATTGGGGATTTATCTGGGTAAAGGCCATAAAATTTCACTAACCTGAATCTTAAGGCCAGCTATGGGGATGATTCCCCTCATTAACCATGATTCCCAGGATATTCCCAGGAATCGGGAGAACAGGGTTCGGTCGTGATGAAATTTGCCCAGGGCATTTATGAATACCAAAACCGAGAGGATTTAACCCGCCAAATTTGGGATTCGATCAGGGAAACTGGTCTGACTTTTCTGGGGGTGAAGCAAGCAACAAACATGGGGTAGTATACATAACCATCTGGTTATGACTAACATAGCCACGGAAAATCACTTTTTTAATAGGTAAACCATCTATAAATGGGCCATTTTCCATGGCTATGTTATATAAATAACCAGAGGGTAGTATACACTGTATCTACACCCTAAAACAATGGGATTCCAAATAAACATAAATAAACCAGGGTTTGACTGGCTTCAAATCGGTAGAATTCCATCCTCCCGGCAAAACATCCCTAACCGAAAATGAACAAGCCCATGAATTACTCTTGCAAAACATTCCTAAAAATAAATGAACCAAGATTAATGGGCTTCTGCAGGGAGTTTAGAATTCAAACAGAACTACCCTCTGGTAAACTAACATAGCTATTGAAAATGGCCATAGAAATAGTGGATTTTCCCATTAATAGCATGGTGATTTTCCATAGCTATGTTAGTCATTACCAGAGGGTAGGGGGACGGCATCACCGTCTGGAAGATCTGGAAGGTCTTAACTCGCTCGAATGGGGCACCCTATTGGATCCACAAAAAAAAGCGCTGGCGACGTTTTATTTTGGTGTTGGGCTATATGAATCTACATGAATCTATATGATATATGTATATATATATATACACATAGTGGAAGTAGCGGGAACAAGCATGTTTTTGAGCAGCGAAGTTCTGAAACCATCAACTTGAGATCAACTGGAACAAAACAATTCCAGTGTCCAAAAAAAGAGAAGCGTGGCGATTTCAACCATCTTTGAAAGATCGCTAAGGGATCTGTAGCTGGGCAAGCCTTACATGCCTTATATTCCGGTACATGTCATCCCCCATTTCCAAGGATCAACACGTGGGCGCCACCTTTCGTCATTGTGTGGGTTGAATCTCCAGTGACCTTACCAGTGACCTACCAGAACGGTGCCGCGTCCAAAAGCGAGTAGCGTTTGATATGCTCACGGGGAACTGGCAGAAGATGTTGGCCAACACACACGGTGTAGCAATCCTGGCTCGCGTGTGTTGAAAGTGGGAGACTTGTGTGGATTTCACCTATCAAAACTTGATGGAACTGGGGGCTGGATGTGTAAAACCGAAAAAAGAGGCTACACTCCAAATCCTTGGTGGTTGAGTTTAGAACATCACGTTCCCCATCAACACGTCATTTTGTGTGTTTAGGTTCCAGGTTTGGACACGGACCCAGCTGGAGGACAGCTATCTGTGGTAGGGAACCGTAATTCCATAAAAGCAAACAAAAGCGGCATACAGTTGTACAGTGGTACATTGACTTGATGGTAGTTTCAACAATCCAAAAAAAGAAACAGGTCAAAGACTATTGTCCAAACTCTGGATGGAAAGCGTCAACCAGTCAGTTGAACCAGTCGGGCAATATAGTTGGCCAGATAATACCTGAACAATCAGCCATCCACGCTTCTGGTCAAGTGCAAGCTGAACGAGTCGACGTGGACAATTACTTGCTCTCATGGGTTCTCATGTCTTTTTAGCAGCTTCACATTCTGGTTGGTGGTTTCAATCCCTCTGAAAAATATGAAAGTCAATGGGAAGGATGACATCCCATATATGAAATGGAAAATAATCCAAATGTTTGAAACCACCAACCTGCATTGAGTATACCACAGTATCTAAGTAGTAGGGAGATGGCCCGTGTTGGGCCAGTGACACGGTATGACACGGTGCTTTCATCATAGATTGGATGACGGGTGAATTAGCCTCCAATCATCACACATGGCAATGGAAAAATCTCGGTCAGTTGGGATGATGACATTCCCAATATTAATGGAAAAAATAAACATGTTTCAAACCACCAACCAGCCTATAAATAGCAATGTTTCAATAGCTACATGAATTCACTGGAGGCTACCTTCAAAACGAGCTATTTTTGGTGCCAAACATGACCTGCTTCCCGTCCTTCAGCAGGTCATATTCCATGGTGCAGCCCGTCTCACCCAAAAAGTTCTCCAAATAGCCGGGCAACGAATCCTGACGAAGCCAACAGCATCGAAGTCTGTGGGAAAAAGTCAGCAGGGCAGTGGCCGCGAACCGGAACATCATCGTTTTGAATAGCTCAATGAAAGAACATCAACAAACTAAATGGCCAGTTTTCAATAGATGATCCTGTGAATGGTATAAGATGGTAAAAGTATGTATAAGATGTATAAGTGGTATGATGTGCAGTGATATTGTGATCCCTGGAATCAGGCACTTCAAATTGGCATGGAATCATAGAGTTTGAGAGAAGACAATCCCCGAAATGTAAAGTGGAATCCCTGGGTTGCGGCTAATAAGGGCCAGATTTTTGAAGCCTCAACGTTGTCTGTTCAGAGAGCAGAAAAGAGCACATACAGAAGGGATTGGCAACAGGACCACGTCTGAAACAGAAAAGGCAGTTCGAAGAAGGCAAGAAACGGCCAGCTCCACTATTTCATGAACGCAGAAACTGTCCTTAGCAGTGCCGGCACAGCTCTATCGCAGCAAATGAATCGAATGAACAGCTCTCCAACATTCATACTGCATGAACTGAAGTTTAAATTCTCTTCGGTAGATTTCAGTGGTACAGTATTTTCGTTGTGGACGACCGTCCCAAGCTTTGTCATATAATATTGTACAAACACAGGGATCCTTGCGTAGTGGTCGTAACGGTTGCCCTTGTTCGAAACATGACTCGCTAAAAATGGCACTGTTTTCCGGGGCCACAATTCGGCCCTGCATGGCCCTGCCGGGGCTCAGCGCTGATGGGTTTTTGCCCCAGCATGGGAGCCCACAGGCCATCATGGACCAGCAGCAGTGCCTCCAAGGGGATGCGGAAGCGCAAGTCGTAGCCCACCGAAATGGTAAAAATTGGGATTTAGTGGTGGTTTAATGGAGACTTGATGGCATTTCAATGAGTTTTAATGGATTTCATGGGATATGCAACCAGATTTTTTTTTTATCATGGGAATATCATGGTGGGGATTTCAATTTGGTGGTGCCGAAAATATGTTTCCCAATGTGCCCAGCCCAGGAGAGAGATTTTGGGTGCCCAAATTTGACCAATTGACCCATCCATTGGATCCAGTAACTAATCAATCATTGGGGATACTCATCTTAAATAGAGCAGTGGAACAGTGGAACATAATTGAATCCATCAGCCAAAAAGCCAATTGGATGCTAAAGAAAATCTTGATAGATCTTGACCTCATAAGTTTCCCGGATGCAAGCATGTGCTTTTTCGATGCTTGATCTATTCTGGGCCGATCAAAAGGGTTGGAAAACAAGAAACAGTTTCCTCCTCTCTTCATAATTTGATAAACAAACTTGGCAGTGAAAGAAAAGACTGACAAGAAGTCCCTTGGAAGTCATCTACAGCTGGTCTGGTGGATTGTTCTACAGTTTTCCAGTGCCAGGTCAAATTATTACAGAGTAATGTTAGATATGGGTACCCATATAGCAACGTACCGCCGCGTTTGAGTCAGAGTATTCAACCCCAACAAGAAAAGCTTTACTAAATAATTTACTGATTGATGCTATGTGTCTGGAGGATGTGGAGGCCACATGTGATATTTCAGATCACTTATATATCAAGGTAAATTTATAATCATATTTCACTAACCTGAATCTTATATAATCTTATAAGGCCACATTTGGGGATGATTCCCCTTATAGTAATGGTTATAGTGAGGTCGTTATATTAATAGTTAGCAGTTAGCACATGTTAGCACCAACTTTGGCCGGTGACTGGGATGACCACTGGGATGACCACTGCGCGATTGCCATTAAAAAAAAAAAACATATGCACCAGCAAAACCCGGCAACTTTTTGGACAAAACATAGATTTTATGGATTTTCAGTGCTTTTCATGGCATGTGCATAATCTAGTATACGTAGTTTTGTGTTAGTCGTGTCGTAAAACTCCAGAAAAACAACTCGAAGATTCCTCTTGGTGTTCGAGATTTTCTCCACTCACCAGGTGACCGGTACCCCCTATGCCGGGGCACAGGTGTCGAGTCAGGCATGGGAATTCCGAAGGTCACCGGCCGACGATTGAGCTGGATGGCTGTCACGCGCGTCTGGCGTGGCGCGCCCGCGATCCGTTGTTGGTACTCCAACAGATAGCCATTGAAAGGTGGGAGAAAAATGGAGAAAATCGATGAACATCTGAAAAAGTGAATCAGATAGCCTCTTGTTATTTAACATAGCGAACTGGAAGCCATGGCCCATAGAAATAGATGATTTTCCCAGATAGAAACCTCCATTTATGGTTGGGATTTTCCAGCCTGCGAACTGTTAGTCATAACCAGATGGTAATCAATCCACCTGGTTGGTCTGCGCAAAGTCTCAACACAACACCAGGAGGACAGAGCAACTGGATCTATGGTGATCAGCAACAACATGAAGCACCCATATGGAATAGACATGAACAACACATAGACTCAGGGCAGGAAATTGTTCGGAGAAATTGTTGCTTCTTTTTTAACTTACGGGAGACAAACAAACCGCATTTGAACAAACAATCATAAATCATCATAAATTCATATGAAATTCATATGAAATCACAATCCCTAGATTATTTACACAGTTCACCATTTTTTTTGGTACTTCAACAAACTGATTTTCCACTGCCAAACACGTGCGCCAGCAGATATCTTTACCACCCCGCGGCTTCTGTACAGTGCGCCTGGAAAGATTGCGAAAGGACTTCGAGGTCAACAAAATCCATCGGCATTCGCCTGATTTTGGAGCGGAAGTGTAGGATGTTGTAACTAGGAACCCGTCCAAAAGGCAGAATTTTCTGCGTAGCAACCCCTCCTAGAATAGAAACGTCAAGTCTTATTAATTAAAATAGTGGCCGATTACTTGTCTATCTTTTTGATACACATATCAAAAGGTTTCTGGTTCTGCAGGTGTTCCTTTTTTTCCAAGGGCATGATTGGGCCCATCAGTCGCAAACGTATTCCAGGTTGATATAGAGGCCCCTTGAACCCATAGGTTTCCAGCAATTCAATCTATTTGGGGCAGTCATTTCAAGCAACCAATGCCAATACCAGGAACTACTTGCGTGCCTTGTCTCTTGATATTTGGGTCCTAATATTCTTAGATCAGCCTTGTCCCATCCAAGCTACACCAGCGTCTCTTCAGGAAGTCGGTTCCACTGATTGTGGTCAGAGGTGAAGTCGTGGCTTTCGAAGCTTAAGCAATAGAGATACCAGTTCCAGTGCTTCAGCACTTGCTCCACATTCCTGGGTGAAAACGGGAGAGGAAGCGCGGCCTGAAGTCGCTTGGAATCGGCGACATCACTGCGACAAGATGCGACAATCAGCGACTATGTATTATAACATTTGGGGTTCATATTGTATTTCAACTTAAAAAGAATACATACACTACTATAGTGTAAATCTAAATGAAATTAAGCAATATCACACAATGACCATAGAAATAATCCTCCAGTTGCGCAGCATTTGCCAAGACACACGTACCTCGCCAGATGGAAGTAACTCAGGGGATCCGTCAACTTTCGTTCCGCCGCCTCCGTCTTGCTGCTGTCATCCAGGTCTCGGCGGCGACCGTTGCGACGCGTGGCCCGGGAGTACGCCGGGGGGGGCCGTAAGAAACGCGTGGTTTGTGTGTGTGTGTGTGGGTGTGTGTGGGGGTGTGTGTGTGTGTGTTTCTGTGTATGTTTATATATGTTGATGATTATGTATGTTTATGTTCCTGTACATTTATGTATGTTTATGTATGATCATGTATGTTGATGATTATGTATGTTTATGTATGTTTATGCTCTGAAGCTTACATTCCTATACAAAGATTGTGGTTCTGCATAGTATCCCGTGATATCTCGTGATCTTGGACATTGGAAAGATCAACTTTGGAAACCTGAACTGGCCATGTCCTCTTGGGTTCATTTGACATCTGAGAAAGGGAGCCACAAACCCGCAGCGGGTTGTCCTTGAACACTGGTTAATAAGATTGCCCAACTCATGGGCCTGGATGATGTTAATCTCCAATATATTGGATAGTAAAACCAGGTATAACCCCATATAATCATCAAATAAAAAGGGTTTTTGAGCACTGCTCGACCCTGCTCAAATATCTGAATTCCAAGGCATTGGTTAACTGGATTTATTGATATATCTATGTGAATAACGCTACAAATATACATATTTGTCATGACTACATAAAATATGCCACATGTCTCATGCACATGCAGCATGTATGCATATTATGTGAACTATATATCTAATGTAACTATATATTATGTATAATTGTGTATGTATCAGTGTGTGTATGTCCGTGGCGGTGTGTGCATATATGTATGATAAGTAGATAACTTATATAACTATATACATCTATTTACACACTGTCACATCTATATGCCCCATATACACATATATATATAATAATAACAATAATAATAATATATCATTTACAACATATACATATATAATACACTTACCATGCCCATCCCGTTCGCGAAATCAGCGGCTCATGTAGCAATGGATCAAGGCCCTCCGCAACTCACTCTCAGTCACCTGGCCCAGGATATGCATCCCCTGTGGTGTCCCAGCCAACGTGGTTGGCTCAATGGTACCCGGCCTGGTAAACATACAAAAAACTATGGAAAATCACCATGTTTATCCATGTTTAACGGGTAAATCAACTATTTCTATGTGCATTTTCCAGTTCGCTATGTTAGTTTGCCAGAGGGTAATAACTACATCATAACCCACAAATATGTGGGATACCCTAGCAAATATATATATATATAATATATATATATATACGTGTATATATATATATATATATGCATATAATTAAATATATATATATATATATATGGCTTATGAACCACTTGCCAACTGGGATACACCCTCAAGCCATCCCCAATTTGTGGATTGTCCTACTTGGCAAATGGAACACCATGTTTTCCAGAATGAGTTTTTCGGATTTCAGGTTTCAACCCCCAATATAAAGGCAACATATCATCCCATGATGGAATATCAACCATGTTTCAAACCGACAGTGAGTGATGATCTGTACTTCATGTGTGCCATGGTCGTTTGTTACATGGTCGGGGTATGGTCATCCCGTTACCATTCGGGATTCCCCCGATTCATCCCTACGAAAAAATGATTCATGACCATTCCCACCTTATCTGGTTGGTGGTTGAGCCTACCCCTCTGAAAAATCTGAAAGTCAATATTAGTCAGTTGGGATGATTATTCCCAATATATGGAAAAATATGGAAAATAATCCAAATGTTCCAAACCACCAACCAGTGATGATCTTATGGGAAGCCTCGCCATGTTTTGACCATGGCACTTGCGTTCCAGCTTTCCAACTTGCCGTAACTTGCCTATTTTGGCCATAGATGGGGAAGGCCACCCCCTCCTAGTGCTCAACATGTTTCTGTTGAGCCATACCATGCCCATATATTGGTTACCCTCTGGTTATTTAACATAGCCATGGAAAATCACCATTTTTAATGGGAAAACTCACTATAAATGGCCATTTTCAATAGCTATGTTAGTTTACCAGAGGGTATATGCGAGTTTTGGATCTTCACCATGGTTAAGCCACGCCAAATCCCCACGAATCCCCACGATGTTCTCGTCCAGTTGTGATTTTTAGATATTTTAACATGCCCGGTACTCCAACGTGGCAATGGGAAATCCCCAAATGGACAAATCATGGAGAAATCGATGGAGCTCATCGCCAATTTCCATCATTTTCCACGGCGAAGCCGCCCCCAAATCGGGCCCCAAAACCATCCAAAAGCCATGACTCTGGGTAAATTATAATATTTCACTAACCTGAATTAGGGCCATTTTGGGATGATTCCCCTTAGTAACTATATGGTTATAGTGAGGTCGCAGTGAGGTCGTTATAATTTACCCAGATGACTGACACCTCCAATCCAACTTCGCAAAATGACGCTTTCAGCGCTTGCCAAGGGCAGCCCGCGGGCCGGGTATCCTCTACCTAGATCGGATGAGAAACTCTGGAGATCTTGTGATGTGACCGGAGTGTAACTTGTAACTCAGCTATAGCAGCCCCTAAAAACGATAGAAAGGAACCACCAATTTTACCAGGACTCTCCCTCTCTATATATTTTTTGGGTTGCTTCGTTACGTATGGTTATATTAGAAGTATCTGCAAAATTTACTTTAAATTAAAAACGGTTTCCTCGTCTTAAATCTACTTTTCCCCTCTGATTAAATCTTCAGTCCTCGCCTCGTTACATTCAAAACGGATTTCAGCCCTCGTCCCATTTCTTTCTCGACCGCAAGCCATTCGAACTAGTCCTCTGCCTCCTTCTGGGTTGAACTTTTTTGAATTATCTTTGTCGTCGTTGCAGCAACGCTCTGGGCTCCAGAGGCTTGGGGATGCTGAAAAAACTTTTCAGGGCCTAAAAAGTTTTTTCCTGTTTCCGAGATGCCTCTTTTACAAGCGGATTTGCAGGGTCTCGATTCCTCCCAAATTCGACCCCAGAGAAGAGAAGCTGCAGCAGCAGTACCAAGATACCCCGCTACACCTCAAGCTTTAGCAATTTTAGAATCTAGTCGCGCTACCTGGGAAAGGTGAATAAGAACTATTGACCAAAATTTCAGGGTTCCCTAGGGTTCTTATTTCAATTAGCTGGCAGACAGAGTTGAATCCAGCAATCCAGCCCCTGAGGTTCTTAATGCAGTGGGTTCTTAAACAGTGGTTTCACTGTAGAACAAATACGGAAGTCCTGGAACAACCGGGCATGCCACCACAGGGCACTGACTGAAATTACGATAAAAAAAACTTTTCGGGCTCCAGAAAGTTTTTTTCACGGGGTCTGAATGCACCCTTAGTTTTCTATTTTTTCACTCTGATGGGAACAAAAAAACTTTCTGGAGCCCGAAATGTTTTTTTTCACTCGTTGCACATGCTTTGAGCAATTTCTGCCCACCTCGTTTTCTGAATTTAA
The DNA here is from genome assembly GCA_947184155.2 of Cladocopium goreaui. Classification (NCBI taxonomy): domain Eukaryota; class Dinophyceae; order Suessiales; family Symbiodiniaceae; genus Cladocopium; species Cladocopium goreaui. Next base: position 110,959 of record CAMXCT020000136.1, on the reverse strand, counting down.
TTAAATCACCTCGCTTAAATTGCAAAGATTCACCTCGTACCTCGTCAGCCCTCGCTCTAAATTATGCAGAAGTATTTATGTATTGCTTAACCTCACCTCACCAGAAAACAATCAGCACCATCCATGAGAATCTTCTAGGAAAGTGGCTACGAGGTGAGCAACCCCTTGTGTGGTCACAGGAGATTCCTTCGACATGGACAGAACTCACTGCAAGAGGTTCATGAAGGGCCAATGGAGCAGCTATAAATGACATTGGAGAGATTCCCCTAACCCAATGAATAATGAATGAAGCACTTTCTTGTACGTGATATAATCGTCAAACCAGGAGGAATGAAGCCCCAGTTTACTTATTTGGGTGATTCCATGTGGTCTTCAAATCTGTATATAACATTCCACTTATACGCGTTACACCACTATAATAAAAACTGGTTGTTTATCAATCCTCTATTGACATTCTGGGGACTACCTATATTCCCCTGCTCCTAGGTACGGTCCCAATTGTACGCTTCACCTCAGAGTTGTTTAGATGTCATCATGAGAGAATCGGGCCCCAAACTTTCTTGTAAATGAAAAGGTCTATACAGTATTCCAACCGTCGCACCGAAAGCTGGGGTTGAAAATTGATATTCAAACTTGGGGTTTATTTTGCCCATTAATTATCGATTTCTTCGTCACCATCTCCAGTTTTTTGTCTGCGCCAATTTTGCCAGCGCACAATGCGGTGGTATGCATTGGAGGCCCATCGCTTCAGAATGTCGAACAAAACCTTCCTGAGTTGCGTCAAGATTGTTCGGGAAAAATTGAGGGCCGGAGGGTCCGTATACATCCGGATGATGAAAATCCCTGTCTTTCCTGTAAAATTGGTTGTTCATACACATGGTTAGACATGGTTCCACAAACACCTCTGGAAATCGCACTCTCAGCCTCGCAAACAGCACGAAATCAAACATGGCTAGCTGGAAAATCCCCGAACTAGATAAAAGGAGGTGATCGCTGCGAAAATCATATACAGTATCAGTCTTGTATTTTCCAGCTAGCAATGTTTGATTTCCAGCGGGTAGGGTAATAGCCTACTGAGTAAGCACTCAGCTCACTATAGAATATGGTTTAAACTTGATCTACTCTGGTACCGCTATATAGCTATAGAATGCTATAGAAGGTGGCCCACTAATAGACGATCTACCATGATTTACCAATCAAAAGTCGTGATTTTCCATATATGTTTAAATCATTTTAAATCACCAAGGAGGGTAGTTGCCTTTGGTTTGCGGAGTCCAGGGCCTGAATTAACAATTTGAGGCCCAAGTTTTACACCTCAGGTCTTTAGCTCTCAACGGCCCCATTTGTTAACATCTCACACACTTCCCAGTACTGGTCCAGGACTCTTGCCACGATAGCCCTTCTTGGCAATTTTCTCCATGTTGAGGAAATCGATTGGTCTAAAAGCTGCCCTCTCCATGGCGCGTTTCGAGTGGCGAGGTCCCCCCCCCAGGTCCCTCGCGAACGAAGCCCCGCGGGGCAGGTGCCGGCCCCTGCCGGTCACTGGCAGCCAGGGGTTCGGAGAGGCAGTCGGAAGAATCCTTTCCCCTGTATATATTTTGAATACCGCCCAGCAATCCCTGGTGGAGTACTGATCTATTCATGCTTCGGGTTCCATACGGGCGGTTTTTAATGGTATTTATTGTTGCTGGAAAGAAATTGAAACAATCAAACCGATTCAACATATTCAAATGGAAATAACAGCAGCATAAACTATATATATATAAACACATACGATCAAATGCGGCTGAAATATCATATATCACTTCTAGCTGGCTCTTCTAGACATCAACAAAGTTCGCCAAATACCCGAACACGACCAGTACCAATACCTGGTGATCCTTCGAATTGGGTGGTCATCGATGCCAGCACCCAACAAACCCCAATCTCTTCCAATATGAATTTGCGGATGGGAAGCAACTGTTCCAGTCCATTCATTGGTTAAACAATGTTAAACATTGACATGTGACGTAGTACTGTAGTCAAGCAAGTTTCTACCTACCCTCTGGCAATTTAACCGTTTGCTATGGAAAAATCAGCATGTTGAATGGGCAAATAATCGAATGAAATGGGCCATCTATGCCATAGCTATGCAACAAATTACATCAAATTACCATAGGGATCCATAGGGTACCCTTCACCATCGCAGCCCCCATCACCGGCCAACACGCCGCAATGTCACACCGAGAAACACCACGACTGGGTGGGTTGGCATCGCAGCGAGCTTTCAGCATGGCCAGCACTGTCTCTTGGGTGGACCTGGGCATCCCAAGGGAAACTGGAAACCTGGCAGAAAAGCCTGGAAAATCCGATTGAGTTCAGATGAGTGGACTTCTAAGAGCACCATTTGAGGTGGTAATCGAGAGCCACTGCTTATTTAAGGTATGGGGAATCGAGAGCCACTTGGAGCTGCCGAGGATTCATCTTAAACAGCGAGGATCATACGTAGTCGTTGCATCCAAAGGCAAGGGATGATACGATCGTTTCCAAATGGTGCAGCTACTGGTGCAGTGTCCAACACATTGGTTTATTCGAACAAAGGGCACCGCAAAGCTTGGTATATCATCGTCTTCATCAAATGGAGGTTTCCTAAAATGGGGGTACCCCCAAATCATCAATTTATAGATTGATTTTCCATTAGAAACCCTCAATTTTGAGATTTTGAGGTACCCCCATTTAAAATTTTAGGAAACCCCCATTTTGGTGTGCTTGGTATACCCCGTTTTTGGACAGTTCCCCCAAAATGTGGTTGCAGCAGAAGGCGCCAAACCACAGCACCAGTCAGAGGAGTCAAGCCCATCGGCAAGCAGTTGGAATGCCTGGGGCTGCGTTCACACAGCATGGCCAGCGTCTTGGAAGGGGGACGATAGTGGGGATGATACGAGTAACATTAACCTGTTAGACCCTAGGCTGTCACTGGAACGAGGGTAACCCCCCTAATTTAATAGAATATAGAGGCTTCATGATTTTTCATGATGTACGACTGAAGCCGACCTCATCCCTCTCCGACAGAGGCTTCTGAAGATGGACAAATCAGTAGATTTCTGTTGACACGGTGGGGGGACCGTTTTTGCGCCTGCAAGCTACAGCCAACTTGGAGTCCAATTTGATCTCACCATGACGTCTTTGCAAAAATATCACCCAGGGTTTGACATGGAACTCTTGAAAGACTACCTTTTCACTGGAGATTCTCCTCCCAGCTGACCGATTTGCCACACCCAATCCCAGCTGCCAATACCAAATGCAAAAACTAAAAAATCGGTCACAAATGCAAAAACAGACCTTGATGGCTGTTTCAACCTACCCTCTGGTAAACTAACATAGCTATTGAAAATCACCATTTTCAATGGGAAAATCCACTATTTCTATGGCCATTTTCAATAGCTATGTTAAATTACCAGAGGGTACCTCCTAAGTGTTCACGAGTCATTTGGGGCAATTGGGATGGACCGCTTATTTGCATCGAGTTACCACGAACCATCACCAAATAAGGCCAAGCCACAAGTCTGCTCGAGCCCTCCTTGGTTTGCGAAGGCTTGGAAATGGTCAATTAAAAAATGGAAAACTAAGATGGGACCCTTCAAAAGTTGAGCCTGGGAATGATGGGAATGATTTTTGTATATTTTTGTTATGGGAAATCAGCGCTTTGAGGTTCCATGTTGATCTTCAGGCTTAAGGACTGACGAACCAGCTGCTAAGTTGAATGCGGAACCAAGTAGCCCCTGGTTTAACAAAAAAAACACAACTATTGGTGCATGTTTTCCTGCATGTCACTGCTCATGTCCCAAGGTTTTGGGTATATCCATATGTTTATAGTCTGTTTATAGTCTATTCTTCATGACCCCCTGGGGGAGTATATGAGCGGTAAGTGAAGAAGGTGACAGACCATGCGCATGTTGTTTAATATGCGTAGTATGTTTTTTCTATGGAAAAATGGAGCTTTCTTAAGTCTGTATCTGCTGCCCCAAGATATCTGTCTGTTTCCATGATCTATGGCTCAGAAAATGGGGCAATGGGCCCAGACATTTAATTTCTGTTTTCTGAGTTTGTAAACTTAGAAATTGGGGGGGTTGTATCTATGTCGTATCCCCATTTAACATCCATGTATGTATACAGTAATACTATGTAATATTCCCATTGAAATGTTAAATCCCAGGTAACATAGCTAGACATCCCTGTTGAATATGGATGAACCTGGTGAAGTTGATATGAATCTACGTAGTGAATTCGCGTGGTAGCATGATATGATTTCTATATGCTTATTATGTAAACATGGTACCCTCTGGTAAACGTTTACATAACTGATGGGAAAATCACAATCTTTAATAGGTAAATCAACTATTTCTATGGCCATTTTCAATAGCTTTTTGTATGTTTACCAGAGGGTATATCCCATTAATATCCCATTGAATCACTATAAAATCCCATTAAACCACTTTAAATCCAATGTTTTCCCCATGGTTTATTAATATGTAAACATGGTAACATCCCTGATCTCCCGGTCTCGCCCAGCGACAGGAGGACCTCCACATGTTCGGGGGACCGGACCACGAAACCTGGTCCCCAAAAAGAGATCTTGTTGGTGTAGGAAAAACATGGAAAAAATAAAACAAAACATGGAAACACATGGAAAACTTAAGCGCTTTGAGGGTTCTCAATTTCAAGAAACCAACCTTTTTATCTCAAACTTCAATATCTCTGGAGTGGACAACAGGCTGTGACAACAGGCTGTGACAACAGGCTGTGACAACAGGTATCAATTTGTCCGGGCGGACGATATCCAACAAATTCAACTTGTAGATCATTTGCGGCCAACCTTCGATATTGTCCCAAATATAGCAAACACAACAAAATAAACCGACTTGACTCACTTGACAGACCAAGTTTAACCGCGAAATTCGGTTGAACCACCCTTTTTGTCACAAAAACACGTCAAATAAGTTTGACCTGTTGGGGATTCGCCCGCCTGAGGGACCAATCAAATTGCACTTGATTATCCAGAATAGGCAGCAAAAGACATGGAAACATATGGAAACCACTTTGGAAATCACATATAGATCTTTACAAGAGTCAACCTTGGGCGTGTGCTCCAGGATTACAAAATCAATGACCTTAGTATTAATCCCCACAGGATTGTTGGATGGTCATGGATGGTCAGTGTACGAATACGCACCCAAGATTTCCGAGTTGGCAGAATTCCCATGTCTTACCCTCTGGTAAACTATATAGGAGAGCTATTGAAAACTACATAAAACTACCCATTTATAGTTGATTTACCTATTAAAGATTGTGATTTTCCATATTGATGTTAGATTACCAGAGGGTACCTAAGTTCGCGGCTGCGCATCACTTACTCCAGGACACCACAATTCAAGCCCACCCTGGTTGTGGCATGGACGTCCGCTCGGAGGTCAATCCTTGGCTCTGTCTGGCTGCCTGGCCTTGAAATGTCATGCCGACTGGTGACCCCCTCTGATATCTCTATAATACTCTACAATTGGGAAGAAATTGGATATGAGGGGATTGACCCAACAAAACGCTGAAACGCGAGGGCTTCATGGCTTCAAAGATGGGATGCGAACCATGTGAGAGATCCGAAGATCAAGGGGACGCAACTTGACCTGTATAACTTGACATAACCAGCATCATTGGGATTCTGATCAAGAAGAAGATGGGCTTATATATGGATATATCAATCAAAACACACATCAAGAATGGAGATGTTAACCAACAAGTCTTGGTGATTTGATGGGATTTAACCGTCATCAATCAACATGGCTTTGCACAAACAAATGCGCAAACCCCCAAGAATCGGGGGATACTTAGACAGAGACACAGGCCCACTTTTTCAACATGAACGCCTGAACAACAAAAATATGCTTCTCACCAATCACCAAGACTGCACAGCCGCATAAGCAAGAACGACTCAGATATGTCGATGGTTTGAACTGACTTTGGGCATATCATAGCATGTCCAAGTCAAAATTTGCCTTTTCTGGAATTAACAAGCCAAAAAAATAAACTATCCGATGTCGATCTTTCTGCAACTTCCAGGTTCCTTGTGGTGCAACTTCGATTTTGGGGAAAACCTGTGGGATATTGCCTCTGGTTGATATCTTCAACAAATGGCTGTGGGTCATCCAGGAGAATGCACTGAGGAGACATGGCAACCACCAGCGAAGAAACAAATGACACGTTGTTATTCTTTGTTGCTAAAACCCCCCCTGGTCATCCAACATGGCTAGCTTTGAAATCCCCCAATTATAGATGATTGTCCCATTTAAACACCATTTATATATATATACCTAGAACCCATCTGTCCCCCAGAAATGGGTCAGACCCGAGATTCTCACAAAGTACGGCCCTCTTTGAAAAGTACGGCCCTTTTCCCAAACACCATTTTTTGGGAATTTCTGAATTCATGAAACATACCCTTGAGTTGTCAACACTGAGAGATGGAGAAGATACTTTGTCAATCTTGGCCACATGAAATATATTAATATATAAAAATACGCTTCTCATACAAACTAAAATGGGTTAAACCAGCACCGCCCTCACTCGCTCGTCCGACTTTTGGCCTGGACCCCAATGTCTCAAGCAAGTTCTCTGAAGCTCTGCACACAGCAGCCCTGTAAGAGTAAGAACCAAAAAATGTTCAGGTATCTAAGATGGTACATTGCATGGTTAGTATGTTAGTCGTATCCATCATCAGGGCCATCCACAGGCAGCTAAACAACTGCGCGACGCGTAGCAGCAAACAACCCCCGCTGATCTTTATCAGCTTTTTTCAGAAATTGCATAACGGAAATCAAACTTCTTTGGCAAACACGAAAGTGGACCCGCCTAGGAGCTACCCGACGGCTTAATCGACTTGGTCGCCCAATCCAATCTTCTTGCATTTGCACCGACTCACTTAATGGATTAATAGTCCATGTTGTTCCATCCTCTTGGGCCCTTTGGGACTCCCTCAACAGTTTCAAAGCACCATGGTGCAACATGTGTAATTTCGGGATGATGGCGAAGCGATTCAAACCACGTCGATAGACTATGGAGACTGCTTGCGAATACTTTTGCAAAAAAAGAAGCCATAACTTTGAAATCTTCAAGGCCCTGGGCCATCGAATGAAGAAGCCTTCATGGTACATAGCCGATATTGCTGTATTCATAGCTGAAGTTGCAGTCACCTGGGCAAACCAACAACATCAAATGGATAAAACCCTTGGGCTTCCCCCCAGAAAAAAAACAAACACAAATTAAACTATTGAAACTTTTTGTGGTGGTAATCAACATCTATGTTTATTGAATAGGATCAAACACCAAAGAAACAATCCCAATCCATCCCAGTGGCAATGGTTTGAAGCAAAGGATCATCCCCAAACTTGTCAGACCATATTTTGCACAAATACTCGAGAAACAACATGTAGTGAGTACTTGCACTCCCTTTGTTCCATGACCCAATAGGGCAAGCAGTTGATTGGTACCAGTTTAAAGAGTCCCGTCCAAGTTCCTCACAGTGTGGGCTAATTCGTTTTTCTTTGCAAAAGCGTTTGTACTCTGCATTCAGGATTTCAAATTTGTCATCCATTGACCCAACCTCAAGATCCACGTTTTCCAAGATTGAGACTAGAGCGCTGGCAACATAATGCTTGGCAACACCTAGGTGAAAATTGTGCCAGAGGTCTGTCTTGAAGAATTGCCACCTGTTCTCCTCTAGCAATGGAACACCTTCCAGTATAGCAGGCATTCCATCAAATGCATCTTGTTGACCCAGCGTTCCTTCCCAAAGAGGCTTACCCGAGGTGTCTTCAAATGGGATAGCAGAGATATTCTGGGATGGATTGGACTCACGACCAGCACAGCACATCCAACAAATTCCCTCACAAGGTTTCTTTGATGCTGCTTTCTTTGGGACATTCCCAAACGTATGATTCATTCTTCCCAGCTTAGCAAGAGCTGGGAGGTCTCCCTTTGTCCCCAAATGACAGCACCGAACCTGAATCAGCCCGTCCGTACTGCTAACACCGTTCAACAATAGGTCCTCCATGTCCCTGGCATAGACACCAACCAAACTATGGAGGATCTCCGGGTCCTTCTTGAAGAACTTTCGCAGCATGCAGCTGAAAAGAAAATTTGTTGTCCAAGTATGGCCACAAAAATTGAGACCAAACCCATTTCTTTTCAAAGGTAGCTTATCCTTCGATTTCTTGAGAAATGCCCTCGTTCCACGGCCTAATGCCCCATGAGTGCTCAACAGCCAAAACGCTTGTTTTTTATGGCCCCGACCCTCGTCGGAATGACTATAGACTGGGATAACCCATTTCAGGTCTACTGTACCAGCATCCCTCATAGCGAAGATTTGGTGTTCCGGGTCTATGGCTTCATAGCGTAGCCAGAACTCTTGTAGCTTCACTTGCATACTTTGTAGATCCGCACAAGCACACAACTGTTGCGCCAAACGTCCAGAATCCAAAAGATATTTGACCCATGTGGAAAACTTGATGTATGGCCAATTCTTGAAACGCTTTGTGTCAGAGAGGTCAACCTTGTTAATCTCAACTGGGCATGATAACTCGTGCTTCACCAACACATCATGCCCCCGTTGTTCTGCATCATTGGGCCTAACCGCTGCAAACTCCCGTAAAGCCTCGCTAGCTTGAGGGTTCTCAGAAACTTCGGCTGCAGCCAGCTCAACAACATGGCACATAGGTTCCTCAGCGAACAAGCGCAGGTGTGTGGAAGAAGTTGGTGGGATGATGGAACATCCCAGGGGTCAGGGGTGGATGAGTGAAGTCAAAGTGTTGGACACCTGCCACATGTACAAAAGTTAAACCCTGCACTTTTACAAGAATACTTTTTTCCTCTTTGCGCGCGCCCCAAAATTGTCAGATTTAATTTGCGATTGCAATCAGCCGACAGCTCTAAATTGATCAGCTCTGCAACCCACCACATAAAGGTAAAACGGAGGCTTGGGAGGTGTAGCCCGATTAAGAGCCCCTTCCCCTCCTGATTCCGGTTTGTTCCGGCACCCCACATGAGAACTGAACAAAGCTATGCATGCAGCCTCCAGCATTTGAATAGTGTCAGCACTTTGAGACACTGAAATCAGCCACATCCTGTCATACCCCTTTCCAATGTAATCAGCATATCTTTTGATGGGGTTGGATGTGACTCCCAAGTTAAAAACGCACACCCGGACCCCAACTGATTCCCTAAATGCCGTAATTTGTGCCCTGGCATGTGCTAAGAGTTTGCCACATGAAGACACAGCACGGGTAGGCCGAACACAATGGTTCAAAAGACCATATGGTCGAACCAACTGCCAGTCAAAAGAAGATTCCGAATCAAATGTCTCACCCAGCTCACTTAGCAAAGCAGCAACTGCATCACCACTGTCCTCAGATACAGCCGGGGAGAGGCATGGAGAGATATCCTGAGAAAGAACAAAGTTTGGAACCCAAAACACATTCCACCCAAATCACATTGAGTCCTAACTGATTTATGGTAAAGTATTGAACTTCCATGTTGGATGGTTTGAAGTGGAAAGCAAACAACCACGGTCTTAAAGTTATTTGTGTTCAATGCTGGTTTCCATCCACATGTATATGCATATAAAGAAAAACTACATCTCTATATATGCACACATAAAGGCATACTGTTCCTGCATGCCATGGCGCTAGATGGTGCTTCGGCAGGGGATCAGGACTCGCAACGGTAGCACGGTCTGGTGATGGGTCCATTGATCTAGTGAAATATTCCATGTGCGGGTCCACATCATCGTCAATCAAATTGCGTTCTTCACTTGCTGCACTACACCTAAGATACCCATCAAAATCATCACCGAATCCAGTGTAGGGTTTGACACTCAAACTAAACCCCAGTTTGACCCACTGGCTGGCTTTGAAACAAGACACTTCACAGCTTTTGGACAAGGCCCTTCAGCAGGCTGCATAGATTCGGCTGGTCGCTTTGAAGATGAGGCATTGAGAAGCTCTCCGAACCAATCATCCATGTTGGCAGTGGCTGGCAAAGGTATTACTTTAGTTGATTACGATTTCATAACACATATATAATTCTTAGACAGGTCAGAGGTGAACTTATTGTTTTATTTATCAAATGAGGTAGGCGTGGAATACAACCCTTTTTATCTCAGAAACAGGTTTCAGAAAACATATGGAGACTTTGTTGCATGCTTTCTTTCATAGGTCGAATTTTATGTTGAACCAATGGCTGAAAAATCATAGAAGTAGCAGCTATGGCTTTGGCTCAATAATTCACCTTGATCAAGTTGTTGAAGTGTCACACTCTATGCAGGAGATCTTTGAGGAAGAGACGCCTCGAGCAGCAAAGTTGGCAAGATTTTCCAGGACTCGTCCGGGTCCATTGTGGCGAGCACCTGGCATGAATTCAATGGCCACTGGTTTTACATGCATTATATAATTGAAATTACATCAGCTGAGAACTGTTTCATTTTCCCACCGGTGTTCGATCTTCAGATTGTCCATGGAATCCGTATGTTGGATCCATGATCGCACGTGCGAAGCACATGATGTCCAAACCCCATTGAGTGAAAACATGATGCCATTGAGCCTCAGAATGGGGCCATCTTTCAACTAAGAAAAGTCCTTTCAAATTAAAAGGTCACTAGGATTCATAGCACAGCACACCAGCAACCATCACGGGCCACTGGGAGGCTGCCCCCCGACTCAAGCCCTCAGGATCACTCGTCATTCTTCGTCACCATCTTCAGAAGGTTCCTGAGCGAGAATGGGGCCAGCAAGGGAAGCATAAGGGATCAGGAAATCTTAGTTCTATCAACTGTTGGGGCATTGGGGTGCATTGGCCAAGGAAATTGAAATGATGTTGAAAAAACACTGGATCACTGGTTTGGGAAAACATTCAAAGTGCGGCGAAAGTCTTTGCAGTAGATTCAGCCGTGGTAACCTTTGCACACGCTTTCTGGGAGCGCTTGATCTGTTCCTCGACCAGGCCCTTCAACCTAAGTTGTATCAGCTGGATCAATGGGCCATCATTTTGTTCACATGAACCCTTATGGATACAGTATCTATATTTGATAGGATCCTTCCAAACACATAAACATATATCATATAGCAGTCAATTGAAATCCCACATCAATTTAACATCAACTGTTTGAGATATTTTGAGATATTTTGAGATGGGCTACCTCTCGATCTCGGGTTGTTTCAATTTCCCAGTCTGGAGGTCATTGACTTCGGCCTTTGTCAACTGCACCGCTTCGAACTGCTCTTCAAGGATTGCCACGGCACCTTCTATGGTCTTCTGGGACCTAAGGGCCGGATGATTTGTTTTCTCTTATTTGTAAGGCCAGTGCAACTGTGGAGGCCATCATTTCATAGTGAATAGAATAGTGGACACAGGTTGTTTCAGAGAAAGTGATTTTGAATCTAAGTCAGCCACTTGTTGACTCTGTCACGGTGTGGGCTAGACTCATCTTGTTTCATCGCTTCATCCAACTTGCCAGACAGCTCATTCAACTTATTGACTTTGGTCAGCATGGCATCACCAAACTTCTTCAAAGATTGGTATTCCTGCATGGGTGCATTCAGGAAATCCACAAAAAATATATTCTAAAATAGTCTTGCCGTTTTAAACCAATAGGTCAAGGAATGGGTATGACAGGGTATGATATGAACATTCACTCCTGCGCCCCATCGTTGGCTTCGTCAGCAGTGTCGGGTTCCGACTCTTCTGGAGCCTGCTCAGGAGCCTGCTTACCCTTGCGCTTCTTTGGGTCCAAGGCCTGGAACTTGACCTTTTTTTGGATCTCCTGTCAGATTCAGATGGTTCAGCACTAAGTCATTGAAAGGTACCATACACTAACATGTACAAAGTCTTTCGTATTCCATCTTTGTCCAAATGTGTTTCAATCTACTGCCCAACAGAAGTTTGCAAGTGCATGTGCATGCATGCAGCCCAATACACACAACAGTGGAATAAGATAGAGTCATACAATTTCATTTTAGCAATAGGTCCAGTTGCCTTTTCACAGCTATACCATTCAGATTAAACTTTGACTCTTTTAATCAATGGGTGAATGGAAGGAACCACCATTCCCAGATGTCCCCAGTCCTTGCTGGAAGTCTTGATCTCTCGCTCCATGTCCTCGTCCAAGTCCGAGTCGCCCTCCTCCACGTCAACGTGGTACTTGTTGATCTTCCGGTTGTACTTGTCCTTCCTGACCCCGTGTATTCAGAGTAAAGGCTATTAAAGGGTCATGAATAATGAGCATGGGAAACTCCTTGGAATTCAGGTTATATATGTACATGTCAGGCATACCTTATTTGGTCAACCGCCTGGTTTTCACAGCACTTCTCATGCTTTGTGTATTTGAGATTAGGGATGTCAGAGTTTGCATTCTATGCCAAGACTCCGGACCAGAGACTCATTCCCTTTTTTTTCGCAGAACTTCACCACGTCTTTGATGTATTGCCTCAGTGATGAAAATAAATTCCATTTCAGTTTAAGCATGCAGGGCTAGCCTTATAGGAGTATAGGAGGGCAAAATCAACCAGCAGGTTTAACTTGTGACAGCCACATTCCCTTCAATAGCTTCAACTCAGCAATTTCAAAGACCATTGAAGTCAACTTTGATTCAAAAGTGGAAGCATGATCCTTTCTAGTGATCATTATATTGCAATCTTTTTAAAGAAACCAGGGTACTTTGACCAACCCAGCGTTGTCCTCATCATCTCCTCCGTGAGCCAACGTCTCTTCTTCGTTCGGGTGCTCTTGTTCAGCCTTTCACTTTGCCGCACCAGACGTGTCAGGAATGCATCCTGCCAAATTTCAGCGAGCAGCTAGATTGGAGAAAGAAGCGTGGGCCCTAGACATCTTCAGGGTTCTTCAGGTATGCATATTCTTCAAAAGTATTCAAACGTATGATCAGTTTCTAGGGGATATAAGAGTCATTACAATACATTAATTATTGTCCATACCATTCAAGAACTGATCTTGGAAATCAAATGCAAGACAGAAGAATCCAATACTGTTATCAAAATAACAAGTACACCTTTAGAGCATTGCATGGAAGATTGAACCAGTCCTTGTTCCATCCACTGTTTTCCAATTCATCTCGTAGCTTCATCCTCTCAACACCCCCTTTTGCCCATCTTTCATGTACATCATTCGGCACATGGCACCTTCCTGACGGCTTTTTTTCACACAAGCGCCTCAACCGGTTGTTTTTGGCAGCTTCAGTGGGTTCCTTGTCTGACCCCTCGCAACCCTTGTCACCATCTTCCGACTCCCCCGAGGCATCAGCATCGGAAGAACCTTCCGAGGCTGTCACTGGGGAGGGAGCACGCCTTTTGGGATTTGAGGGTGTCTTCATTGGTGTCTTCACTGAAGCCCGGGATGAATCAGATCCCTTGGTGGCAGCATCCAACTTCTTCTGCATAGCTGCGAGCTGGGACATGAGATCTTTGTTGACCTGCAAGCACATACCATATTCTTAAAATATAAATGGTCATGGCCCAGTGTTTGGCTAACAGATATCTTGCTCCTTACTGTATCATGTGGTTTGCATGAGGCTTTAAAAACACAAATGGTTGAATCAACTGTACTGTCATCAAAACAGGTAATATCAGGTAATGCCAATGATAATTGGGACTAGGCTTTAATGCCTAGTAGGAGTAGGACTGGTACAAATCCCACGAAGTTGCTTTGGGCCCCAATGATTCAACCCACTCCATCATACAATGACCGGTGTTTAATGAATTTTCCCTAGGCATGTACATGTGGCCATGGTAAACCTATATGCCGGGTTAATTGTAAACCGTTTTGAATCCTAGCAGGGAATGTTTCCCAACCATGAACTTTAGAACTACACAGGGTCCAAAACCGAAGTTTTAAATTGAAGGCAGCCCTCTATGGCAAAAGAAACCGGGTTGAGTTCCCAAGACATACCTTTTCCACCGGAACCCACTCCCAAAAGCAGTGTTTGAAGGGGACAGGCACCAGAATTGTTGTTGGGTTCCTGCATAATGTTTTTTTTAATGTACTAAGCATCAAATTATCAACCCTACAATTACACAGTAGTGTTCAGAATATCTGTATTTCCCCGACAAAAGGAGTTGTTTTACCACAAGATAGTTGCTATTTAGGCCACAACCCAACCATAGAGCTCCACCACCAACAGCCTTGGCAAGATCATCTGCAGGTGTCGATGCATCCAAAGGAGAAGACTTGGAACGGTGGCGCTTGGAAGGCTGGGAAGGACCGGCCGGGGCCGATGACGGTGCTGGAACAGTCTTCTTAGCAACAGGGGCCACATGGGTTTGACTCTTGCTCTTAGATGCAACATCACGGTCCTTTGAACGTGCATCATTCTTCGGGGGATTGGTCTTCTTGAGATTCTTTGGGTCCATCGCAGATTTCTTTCTGGCAGCTGCCAACTCCGCTTCAGTTGCCTTATTGGCTAATGGTTTGAGAAATCACTCAGGAAGGGGCAAAACAAAAATGCAAGTTTCTAACACCACTCGATTTGATTAAAATATTTATCACACATGTTGTTCACTGGCCACATACCTTTGTGGAACATTTACCCCACAACATCTTCGGAGTACTAGCTGATGCCAATCTTTGTTCATACCAAGCTGCTGGTTGGGTTTCTTCATCAACTTCACCCTGGTGACACATGTGGCTGACAGGTTTCATATAATTGGGGCACATCCCAAGAAAACAACGGTTGCATATCAAATTTACACCTGGCCTCAGCATCCCCATCTTCAGCATTCTGTTGCTTCAGTGAGGCAATTGCCTTTTCATATTCCTACCATGGAACATAGGGAAATCAAATCGGGATTGGATACCAACCATTGGAAATAATAACATATTGAAACCAGAAACTGACACAAGACGGAACAAAGTGTCCTCGACTTTCTTCTGAAGTTCTTCTGGGTCCATGTGCTCTCTTTTGACTTTCATGAGACCACGGTGACCATTCTGAAGCTCAGAACAACTATGTCTCTTTGATGGTAGCTTGCGAGGGGGAGCAGACTTCTCCCTAGACCCCATGGCAGGCCGATGCAACAGCCTTCAACAGCTCACCCAAGGCTGTTCTGCGATTGGATCTCAAAGGGCTGTGGAACAAATCCCACTACAAGATGGTAAAAGAAATGTTCTTATGAAGAAATATGTTGTAACCACCAAACACCAACTTATTTGAAAATGGTTATGCTCAATTTCTACCAAAACATCACAATGTTTGGCAAAAATGTCAATGTTGGGGTATATACAATGTACGGGAAATGTACGTAAAAAGTACGGGTTTTCATACGGAAAAATCCGTCCTTTTAGCGCATATTTCCGGCTTTTGTACGGTGTACGGGTTTGTACGGGGTACTGTACGTATTTAGTACGTACAGAGTACGTAATCTGTCAATATCATAATTTCAGTATGGTTTTGTAATTGTTGAATGAGACATGTGTTAGGATAACTACTGACAAACCCTTGAAATACCCAATCAAAGTAAAACCATCCTACTTTCCCAGGTCCCAGGTCTACCCAGACAGAAACATTTCCTTTTCTGCAACAATTGGTCCCTGACCCTGGCTGTTTGCCAGTCATCATGCCAGGAGGCATTTGAATTATCATGAATTGTAATATGGGTCTTTGAAATCTAAGGAAGGAATGTGGCCAATGCCACATGTTTGTTGCTAGAAATTGCGTCACCTCCATATGATATGGTCACATATGGTCACAACGCTTCAGGGAAGGAATCTCGCCATTCCCCAATGTTGAGGTCACGATTTCCCCGAACATAAGCTAGGCAGGATACCATGTCAGCATCCTCCCAAACATCATCACCCCATGGCAGGCCATCAAAGAAATCCTTTGTTTCCATTTCGGCAAAAGAGGCAGGGATCTCTGGGGCCGGGGACTTGTTCTCCACAAGAAAGGGAAAAAGCTTCACCAAGCGAAGGCCAAAGTGTGGTGGATACGTCCTGGGCTCTCAACGATGGAAATTGAAATTAAGGGATGGAAATGGGGAAATCCATGTATGTTTATACAGTTGGCACTGGTGCATGCAGGCATGAAAAATACTGGTTGGTAATTTGACCCACCATTCAACAACATATTTATTCGAAACAGTGTGGGGACCACCTGTTGCCTATCCTTTTTCATGCTTGCATTCAACATAGCTATGCCAAAACATATTGCATATCGTTGCATTCCTTTCCAAATAATGCTATGAAAACGAGAAAGAACCAAGAACCTGCCGCATAGTGATTGAAAACTAACAATTCAGCCCCCTACCCAGTAGCACGAAGGCTTGAGGTGCCCGAGTAAGATTTCTTGCCCTTCTTGTTGGTCTTCACTTTTGCACTCTTCACCCCAGTGCGACGGATTTCCTTTCGTTGATCCTTCGTTAGGGAGCCTCTATCCAAACCACCGATCTTCTTGGAATTTGACCAGCAGATATGTCGTTTAGGTGTGCATGACTTGTAATGACCCATCCACCATCGGCAGACATACACCTGCAAAGGTTTTTTGTCCCCACAAGATTCAGTTCCCAAAAGTTATGTAAGCCATCCAGTAAATTAAATATACTTTATCCGTTTTGGGGGGCTTGGATAGACAAACAATGTCTTTTGTTGACTCACCAGATCCCAGTGGGTTCAGCCCCAGACCACTAACACAAACAACAGACCTGCAATGGGTACTAGTAAATAATAGGGTTTGCTTTCCCCCAATAAAGTTGAACAGGTAATTCATGATAATTTCATGATTATAGTTAATTCTGTTTGCACCCAGACCTTTGTGAAAGTCCGTAAGATGCGTCGTAGTCTGGGATGGTACCAAGCAAGGCTGCTGATGGGTTGCTCTACCATCCACGCAGCTCCCACCGCCTGCAAGGCCATCAAAAGGAGAGCCACCCTGAGCGAGCAGAAGCAGGCCGAAGGGAACCAGTTTTTTATGGGCCCTATACCCCCAACAATCTTGGTGGGAACAAACAGTTACGACAAATTTGGGTAAAACCCCAACTATTTACCACCCACTAAAACAGGTTAGCAGAATTACTGTATATCAAATATTATTTTCTGGTGAAACAATACAGGAAAACCTATGAACTGGGAAATCATAACGCCAAGCAAGAGTCCTGCTAGCAAGACAATTTCCCAGCCGAACATGACTGCGGGATTCATCTCCCAGTGGATTGATCAATGATCTCAGATGCGTACCAGCATTGATGGCAACGAAGCTGGAACATAATAGCCCAATGACGCAGAAGCTGTTGTCAAACTTCATGTTCAGAATGGCAGTGAGTGCCAAACTTAGATGTACAATTTGGAACAAGAGGGGTGCTTGGGCAAACAATGTTGTTGAGGCCATACCAGTGCTCCATTGGTTGGAACCGTAACATCAATGGATTGTTTTTGAAAAATTCCAGAAAACCATACCCACCAACATTGAAGCATAAACCAATGTTATGAACCAAACATCATTCCTTTCAAATGGGTCTTTTGGGGACAGAAAGGCAAGGATAACCAAGGAACCTTTTTCCCACCAACCCCGATTAGGCATTAAAAATCATATTTGCTAATTTCTTGGGGGCCATTCACCAGCACAAAACTGATTAACCGGTACTTAAATCTAAGGGGTTTCAATCCCTTGGTTGGTAAAATGGACCGACCAGGGCTGCCACATGTAGATCTTCAACTTCTGTTCATATCAGCACAAAGCACGCCAAACTAACCATAGCTAATCCCCATTGTTTAGGAACTACCCCAATCAAAAGAGACTATGAATCCAGGTGGCCAAAAGCCACTGTCCGTTGTCAAGTCCATAAAATTC
Organism: Cladocopium goreaui; assembly: GCA_947184155.2. Lineage (NCBI taxonomy): Eukaryota > Dinophyceae > Suessiales > Symbiodiniaceae > Cladocopium > Cladocopium goreaui. The sequence goes on along the minus strand of CAMXCT020000136.1, from coordinate 93,084 downwards.
TGCTTGTTTGGCATTGGGTCATGCAGTAATATATCCAACTTTGCCACCGAACGCCCTGAAGATGCCATAGTATCAGTGACCCAGCCACGTCCGGCAAACAGCTCCACGTAGTCAAAGGCCTGGCAAAGGCATACAAATGCACCCAGTTAGTATCTTCAAAACCATTAATTCCAGCGATGCATAACCCAAAGCTTCTAGATGCCATCACCCCAAGGCCTCTAGAGATTATATTTGTGGGTTTTACCAATTTCTTCAGGGCACTGATTCCTGGACCTACATGATGCAAAGAATTTCCCATATTATGATCCAAAATGACTCCATGTTGTTCATATCCATAACAACAAGGTTGAAATGCAGTGGGTTGACTATCCTTGGGGTAATAGGTATTTGGTTCAAGCTTCCACTAATATACTTTTTTGATTTGCTTATTCTGACCCAGTGCGTAAGATGAAATATCTGGAGCCTGTGGGGTAAGATTGAACCATTTGGTGACCTAAGCAAAGGCCCGCCCTTATACAACAATCAACTGCTCTTAAAGCTGGTTATCTTTATTGTCTAACCTAGCACAACCACAACTGTAAAAGCCTGAACAGCTGGTTTTTTATGCTAAGCCAGGGCCAGCTCTCCCACCACTAAGATGTTGCTACTTGGAGTGCGATCCTAGGTATTCCTTTTGTTATTCTTTATCCAGCTTCCAAATCCAGCCTCCTGAAAGACCTCCACATTGCTAGATAGGGAGAGGAGCACCGTCAATCCCAGCAGCACCTCCAAGTGGGGCTTAAATAGGGCTACTGGTTTCATGGGGGTGTCTTGACAAGCTGACCATGGCCCTGTACCAAAAGGCTGCTGAATGATATGGCATGGGATTTCCTTTCATGGATTGTAAGAACAGCAACAATTAATTGTATGTCGTATGTTCTTAATCTATATGGCACCCATGCTCATCCAAAAATGGCCCAACTAGATGGACCTTAGGAGCACCCAGACAGTGCATACTCTTCAGCACCCGATCCAGCTTGCAGGAGGCCATGTCACCGAGATGCACTTCGGCACAATGAACCACGTGGGGCCGCCAAAAGCTTGAGCAGGATGGTTGCCCATGATCATACATCAATATTTGAAATGTGGTTAATATATTATAATATATTATATATACCCATGGGTTTGACACAGAATGGTATCCCGCAATTGTCTTTGAAAAAAATCCATAGTGGGAAATAGCCCAAATGCCCAAATGCATATATATATTATACATGTATGCTGTATGCAATGAAGTGCATCCCCTCCCATGACTCATTTTGAATAGGTTTCAATAGAAGGGAAATGCTATATAGTTATAAACATCACTGGCTATTTAATTTTGCATCACTTTGGGTACCACATTTCGAGCAGCACCCAAGTAGCAAACATGCCCGTTTCACGTTTCGCTGAATGGTTTCCAAACTCCGAAAGGCACAGGCGGCGCTTCCACCCCAGCACATGGACCATGCCTTTTCACACCCGAGGTCATTGACCTGAGCAATCAAAGCGGTTCGATGAGCAGGCCAGACCCACAATTGGGAAACAATTTGGGGCAATTTATTTACCACAGAATAACCATAAGATCAACCATTTGGATTCTGATGATAATTCAATAACATAAAAAAGTCAAACAGGTTTAGTTCCATCTAATTTGAATTTGGGATCATATGCACCCCCCCGTTGGGTTTGTGCTTGCATTGGAAGAAGCCACCATTTCATGAAGTTCCCCATTCAATGTTTTTTTGATCAAAATTGAGAACCAAGGGGGATTTGGTGTTGGGAAATCCCACAAACTCTACATTTTCCAGCGCTCACCTCCAGGCATTGTGATGACACCGTAGCTAGCAAGGACCCCATACCACACTGCTGTTCCATCACCATGCACACATCCCAAAGTCCCCCAAAATGGGATAAACGTGAATGAGATAGATGTATATATGTGGTATCAAAACCAAAGACACATAAATGTCATGAACTCAGAAACCTTCCAATTTGTTTTTGGGTACAGGCACGGGTCAGAATATACCCCTCAGCAGTGTGGTCAAAGGTCGGGAAATGATAGGTAAGCTAGCCAGCACTAAGTCAAACCAAGCCTGCATGATCACTCTAGGTGGCAGGATATTAGATAAATTTGCAGATGATCCTACTTGGGCAGTGGCCAGCCTTGAAATGTGTTCTAAAGCCATTGCCACAAAATGAAACCAGCGAAGTTTGTCCCAACCGGTCAAAAATGGCATCAGCACCAAGGGGCCCAGTCCATACATGCGGAAGAAAAAATCATTGAAGTATATTAAAGTCTAGGTCCTCAGAGACGGAAAAAACCATGTTGATATGGAAATAAATTTGGAAATAACAGTTTGGTAACCAGGGCCCCTCCATGGTTGCACCACATTGCACCTTGGCTGCTGCCAACTAGTGATCCATATCCCTAGGTCCTAGGCCATCGGTTCATTTCAGAACCCCAGTCTTGCGAAGCTGCTCTACATAACCATCAGCAGCAGCAGATGCTTCCTCAAAGACGTTGGACTCATTGATGTCCTTGCTGGCCCACTCCATGGTAGCGAATGTCCAGAAGTAGTCCTGGGCGAATATGGGATACATCTTATATCATTTAATATATCACGATTTCCTTCAGGCATTCAGTTTTTTCCCTCAGAACTCATAAGTTCATTAAAGAAACAATCAATCACTCTGGCATCATAGCAAATCATTCAAGTGGTTGCCAACCAAATCAACCAGTAATAAGTTTGGGTAGTAGTGGTCAGGGACGTAGTTTATCACCGCATCGCATCATATCATTATCATCATTTCATGTCAAAAAATCATATCATATCATTATCATCATATCATTATCATCATATCATATCATTATCATAATTTCATCATATGAGCGTGGTTTGATAGTGGAATAAAAGCACATCAGCAGATGTGGGACCAGGAAATATATGAGCCTCAAAACCCAGTGCACAGTCCTCATGGGCGCTGTATGTGGTCAAGTGCGGCTTGATCCGAAGCTGGAAAGCATGGCGAAGGGCATCCCATCGGAGGGGGTCTCGGGTTGGTCTCCTGCGCTTGGCAAAGCACTTCAACTTCACCTCGTTCTTCTCAATCTTTCCGTTGTCCTTTTCCTTGTTATCTTCCTCCACCTCTTTCTTGGCCTTGTCCTTATCCTTCTTCTCGACCAGCTTTGCCTTCTTCTTGCCAGAAGCACTTGCCTTTGCCTTTGCCTTGGGAACCTTGGGGCTCTCAGTGCAACCACTGGGTTCACAGGCTTCCTCTCCAACAGGTTCAACTTCGCCCTTCCTCTTGTTGGCTCTCCTCTTTGGCAAAGCCACCCTGAGTTCATCTCCATCTTCGTGCCCATGGCCTTGATCATTGGCCTGCTCAGTCTCATCTTCCATGGGAGAAGCTTCTGCCATGGCCCCTGCCTTTGCCAAAGCTTTTGCCTTGGCCTTAGCCTTGGCAGATGCTTTGGCCTTGGCTTTGGCCTTGGCCTTGGGAGAAGCTTTTGCCTTCCCCTTGGCCTTCGCCTTGGCTGTAGCCTTCGGCCTGCCCCGTCGAACTTCAGCAGGCTTCTGCCCATCATCACATTCGTCTCCATCGGCCGTAGCCCTCTTCAGCCCCAACTGCATGCGACGGATGACCTTTGGAGAGAATCTAAGGGACAATGAGGAAAAGTATTGGGGGAAAGTGCATGTGAAAAGGCATAGGCAATTGAAGGCATACTGCTTGGGAATGTTAAGGGCAAATGTGCATACTATTCATGCGTTTCCCCACCCTTCCTCCTTTTTACTTACCATCTCTTCCACCGTCTTAATTGGAAAGCAAAGCCACAGGTGGCTCACCATGCTCTAAGTTCGGCTCCTCTGGAATCTCAGCAGCCAAGCGGTCGGCCATCTCCTGCATGTCACTCTCAGGCATGACAAGGGTGTCCATGTTGTCATCACCCGGTGGGAGGCTTTCTTCAACCAGGATGGGCTTGGAAGTACTGAGAGATTGCAATGCTTTCCTCAGATTTGAAAGAAAACCCAAATTTCGTAGAACATAAACTTAGTGTAGGAATGTTTGGGTGTATGAGCTTTCAAAACAATTTCAATCAATCTGAACATATTAAAGAGCATTCTCATCTTATTTGAATCAGCTAGGGTCTTCGCAGATTGAAGGCGCTTCAGGTGAGACAGCTCCCGTTCTAGTTCTGCTAAATTTTGTGCATTCTTGGCTCGACTCTTCAAACTAGAGGAACTAGCAGAAATCTTGAGGTTTGCTGTGCTATGAGCCTTTCGGTAGCTGCCCCCCCCACCATTGTCCACGACCTTGGAACTGCATGAGCTGCGAAGATCTTTGCTCTTCACCGGGATCTCTTCCATGGGCAAAGGAAGTTTCTTGTCCTCTGCGATTTCCTTCTCCGTCTTCTCTTTCTCAACATTCTCTCCCAAACCCCCAGCGGCCACAGCAGCATCGGCAAGAAGATCAGGGACAAGAGATGAATCTTGACTGTTGAGGAACTCTCGGTACTGTGCCTTGTCCTTCTCATCCATGGCACTCTCCTCCTCCTCTGCAATCAAGAAATCGATGGATGCCTGGGAAGCTTCCACAATGCATCCTTCTTCTTCCGATGCATCTTGAATTGGGTCACAAGGGTCTTCAGAGGAAAGCTGGCTGAGAGTGGGCGGCGGTGATCCAGTGACAGCTTCATTGGTAGCTGGCACTGGCTCTGAGTCAGACATCTCATAAGGTGGTGTAGCACCATCATACGATCCATCATCATCATCATCTCCATCGTCACCTTCTTCTCCATCAGAGACATGAACTACCCCTGTAGCACCATCACCATCACCCAACATAGATACGCCACCAGAGTCAGCGGGACTCGAAGGCGATGCCTCCTCTTCGGCCTGCTCATTGTCATCAGCGTCCGGGTCCTGGCGTTTGGGTTCACTGGGTTGCCAACTAAGTGGCAGAATGGTGGTAGAGTTGTGCATGCTGAGTTACATCCACGGTTTATATACTGCCAATATTCACCCCAACAAAAATAGTTAAAGGTCCCATGACAGATAACCATACAGATTTATACTGCACCAGTCCTCACCAGTAAGGCAAGCCATCAAACGGCGAAAAGTGCGGGATCGGGACAATTGCCCCCGGGTACACTTGCGTTTGATCATCACACAAAATTTCTTGGCCCGCCATGCGTCCAGCTTGACTTGGCGCTTGCAGGGTTCACATGGGCCAAGCAATCGGAATAGGGCATCAATCCTAAGAGAACTGGTGATGTGAATCGGGGGGAGATAACATCATTAAATCACTAGAAAGGTTTTGTTCACTATCGTTGGCTATTAAGTTTCTAATGCGCCATTGAAATACGAATAGCAAGACACAGGAGGATTCATGTGGAATAATGGGGAAAGATCAGAGTCATGGAGTGTTATAGAACATATAAAACCATCAGCAATAGTTTGACCCTCTTAATATCACCAATATCCACAAAGAAAATGTTTATAAACATACAATTGAATCAAATCACCTAACAAGGCACTCAAGTTCCAAGGCAGGAACTGAACACATTCCAACCTCCTTGGTCTCTGGGTGTACGAGTCTGCGAAGCAATGGCATCAGAACATCATCATGATATTCAGCACCCACAATGTTGATATCCAAGTTGCGGCCCTGAACGGAGTTCATGAACAATCCATCGGTTGCCCTAACTCGTTCCCTGATGGATGCAATCTGCTCCCACTCCTCCGAGATACCTTCAACATCTCTAAAGGTAGACATGATGGCCGGCCACCGTAGGCCCCCTACAGATATGGGCTATGAACAAAAGCACTGCAGGCATGAAAGGCAAATTTGTGGAGCCAATTGGTTGCAACAATATGATTCATCAAAATTGCAAGCGCTACTTTCATCATTTTATTGTGCTAAAAAAGTTAATCCATTGGATCTCTAGCAAAGTTTGGGATCATTCAATCATGTTGGTTTTGACCTATTATATATTTGATGGGTGTCATCTTGAAAGCAAGCCCCTTCCAAATATTTCAAGCAAAGTAATTCATTGGGGAATCACTACCAGCTCAACTCCCATAGTAAAATGTGTTCGCTATAAATGTATTAAAATAGTGCCATGTTATCCCCATGGCATGTTTCCCACCATTTTGATGCAATCATCCTGGCCATCCTCGCAGCTGGATTTTCCAAGGCCCGGACCCTGTCATTGAACTTGACGCAGAGGGGGCCGAGCAAAAAGTGTTTGCTGCAGACTTGCAGCTTTCGGTGAAGACTGGTGGTGACCCAAGGGTTAGGATAATGAGTTTTTTGGGGTTTATGTGTTAGTAGGAGTTCATCTTAACATTACATATGGTTAATATCTCCTGAGTTTTTGCCCAAGTACACATGGAAATATGATGATGACACACATGTTTGAATCATTTTGAATCCACCATGTTCCCTGAAGTGTGGGTTTATGTGGGTATTCCAGAAGTACGGGAAAGTACGGCCCTTTTATAAATATCCAGGTTTTCTGAATAATAACCAGGTTTTTTGAAAAGGCATTCAGATTTAGAGGTCATCCAGGAGCCAGGTATATATATCATATATCCATTTGTAGTGGAACTATGTGGAATGTTCCCATATTTCGCTCGATTTTCCCGTATTTTCTCCATTTAGATAACCATTTATGGTGAATTTCCCAGGCAGCTTTCCCAGGCCATGTTTGATAACACCGCAGGCCGCAGAGCTCCACCGAGATGCAGGGCTTGAAGAAGCGAACCTTTCCTGGGCTCATCCATCTAAGGCATGTCATTCTGGGTAAAGGCCATAATTCACCAACCTGAATTGTTGGGCCAGCTATGGTCACTGGATTGGTTTAAGGGAAAATCTTAACCGGAAACCATGGTTTTTACCATCAAATATAGGACTTTCCTGTAAATTTTCCCATAATCCAATTCTATGATATGGGGATGATTCCCCGAATCCTGACTATATGATTTCCAGGGCTCGGGAGAACAGGGTTCGGTCGTGATGAAATTTACGCAGATTTATGGATGTTTTTTGACCGGACCCTGACCCTTCTGTCAAAAAAAAACGGAGTTGACCGCCTTGCGGTCTTGCCGCTGACTGATGCCTGTTGCAGGCAGTGGAAGTCCGAGCGTCTGATTGGACTTTGTGGCTGCGATGAGCCTCGGTTATGAAACCATCGGAAACTCAAGGAAGTGTTGGACGAATGGACTGTTGGATGTTGCGATGTTCGGGCTCTATGTTGAGGGTCTGGTGGTGATATTTCCGACTATAGACATATGTAGACATATGTAGACAAGCAAAATTGGCAGAAGGATTCATACCCTTTGGTAAACTAACATAGCTATGGAAAATCACAATTTTTCATGGGTAAATCCACTATTTCAATGGCCATTTTCAATAGCTTTTTGTATGTTTACCAGGGGGTAATCTCAACATATCTCACCCAGTCTTGAACCAATTCATGAAACACATCGGGCTATTTCTGTGCATATGCCATGGCCTGGACGTCTACCTGTTTCAAGTTCAGCAAACCTGAGGCGGGGCAACCTTCACAAGAAAAAACAGATCTACTGTCATCCTTACTTTTTTTTGGAGCATCACACTGAACCGAATCCTTCCCTTTCCAGCATAATCCAACCCAGCCCGGTCCAGGGGCGGAGTCTGTGTGTCGAAGTAGCCCAAATGGCCCAGCCCTTTGAGGCGCGCATTCCTTGTATTTCTCACGCGTTTCTTCTGAAATTCCGAAGCATTTCTGATGAGATTATCATGAACTTGCTGTACATTTCCGATGATTTCTTGCGAGTGCTGTTCTTATGTGTTTTTTCAAGCATGTTAAAAGACTACATACATTGGTAAAAACATTTTACATAGGTTTGAGGGAAAAAACAATTGAAATGCAAACGAACCAGAGAAGAACAGAAAGAACAAGACACACAAAAGACAATCACAAGTAGATCACAGGGCAATCAAAAGAAACGCAAAATACGTTCACCCAAATTTCAAAAACATGCAGCGAACAAACCGCATGGAATGCACATGGAATTGAAACGGGAGGTGAAATTGAAACTGGATTTTGCCACAGAAACTGAAACCCGTTTTTTTAACAAAATAGCTCCTTTTGAAAGCCTGAAAACCGTATTTCAGGACACTTGTTGACAGGTATTTCCGCACGATGCCTACTTCACAGGGAAGCCAAGACAAGTTCAGACGTATTGCATCGTATTGCAGTAGCTACCAGCAGATACCGTAGAATATGTCTGACAAAAAGCCGAAAGTATTGCATCATTAATGCACAGGATGGTTCATATGACATTCACATGTAATTATATGCATTGCAATAGCTACCTGAAAGTGATGTAACACATTCACATTTTGAAGAACATCTGCAAGAACAAAAATTAGCATATGGCATATGTGCATAAAAATTACATTCACATGTCAGACAGAACAAATCCACGAGTATTATTTGCAGCAGCGACCAACAGCTAATGCGACCTTATTTGAAAGAAAACCACACGGATATCTTCCAGCAGTAAATGATAAATGAAATAAGATAAAATAAGTATACAGAGCAATCGAACAAATTCATACTAATTCCACACGAAACACACTGGACCCTAACCATGAAGACTGCAACATTAATGGATTGCTGTGAGCGTCTGTGTTGGGAACAATGTCATTTACCTCGGTGTTGGTGCAAAGAAAACTCTCAAGAATGCATCATTAATCTCTTGGAGCATCACAGGTGCTTTTCGCGCAGGTCAAACAACCATCTGGAAGTCATGGCGCCAACATTTTACCTGAGTGTTACCCTCTGGTAATTTAACATAACTATGGAAAATCACCATTTATAGTGGATTTTCCCATTGAAAATGGTGATTTTCCATAGTTTTTTGTATGTTTACCAGCGGGTATGGACATGGAAACATACAAATTTTCCTCCAACTTGCGCATGTTTCGAACGCCCGAAGCTCAGTGAACCCCGCGGTGTCTCCGAATGAAACGCGAATGATGTCCGAATTACATACCATTTATAGCCCATGATATCACCATAAAAAATCCCATGATATTGCCACTGTAACCCCGTTATACGTTATTATATATCATTGTGTATCAATATATCATATAATTAAATATGTCCCATTGTATACATCCCCATTAAATCCGCATCAAATCCCCATTACCCATTTTCCTTGGTCAAATCCACTTTTTTCAGATAGGAAAAAGTCCTGACATCCGCAAAGCCCTCGCCGCTCGCTGCTCGCCGTGCTTCACATCTGCACGAGACTCGACCAAACGCTGGAGCATCTTGACATCGCCCGCGAAAATGGCACCTGGCGCCAAGCTGGGCCCCATGGAGTTAGTTCAGTGGTTAGGATCATTAGTTGGATTATAGTTTTCAATGGATTAGTTTAAGGGAAAATCTACAGGAAACGGTTGTTACCATCAATATTATAGAGGTTCCGGCAAATTTTCCCATCATCCAAGTCTGTGAAGTTGCACTAGGAGTACATAAATCATTTTTGGATATTTCTGGTATATACTTGCAATTTAAATGGAGTTGGATACCATTCTGGTAATTTGATAGATGCTATGGTAGAAATGGCCCATGTATGAATGCTGCGTTTTTTTTAGAAAATGGTGGATTTTCCATAGCTATCTGAAATATTCTGAAATTACCAGATGCTATAAGTTGTAAATAGGTGGGTCATCTCACCTCACATATCTAGGTTTTGTCGCAGGTTGTAACCGGCATGGGAATCTAAGCTGGCAATGTGAGCCATGACCACGGCAAACGCCAACGTTCAAGATGCAGGCACATCATCGAATACAGCGCCGCATCATCCTATCACTGGCGAACTGCAGACTCTCCATTGCCAGGTTAGACTACCAGTGACTACCAGAGAGTCCGGGCATGATCCGTGGGTCGTCTATCACCTGGATTATGCCTGGCGTCTATTGTGATATGCCCCCCACACAAACCCTCACTTGAGCCCACACAAACCACTTTGCTCACCCTCCCTGCACTTATGGGGTTACCCTCGGGTTTATCAACATAGCTATGGAAAATGGCCAGTTTGTAGACTATTTTCCTTGAAGAAAAGGGCAACTTACCATGGCTATCTTAGATTACCAGAGGGTGTCGCGCAGGGAAAAAATGTTGAAACAACACAGCAATCCTCCAACTTGAAGTGGTGGCAAGGCCACTGTTGGAAACCACCAACCCATGAAAACCGCCAAATGGTCTGCTGGTGGATTCAACCCGTGCCAAAAAGGATCATCATCCCACCTCCGTGTTGAAGCCTTGAAACATATTTCAAACCAACCAGTCGAATTGCTTTCAAGACACACCCAGTATCACCCAGTCATACCATGCCAGATACCCTCTGGTAAACTAACATAACTGTGGAAAATCACAATTATTAATGGGTAAATCAACTATTTCTATGGCCATTTTCAATAGCTATTTAGCATCTTCCCATCAAATATCAATGGTGGACCTGTTCAACCACACGGATACGCCCAAAAATCCAGGGCACAAAGCATGGCCGGCATGGGACTCTGATCCTTCACCGCAGCTTCCAGGCTTTCGAATCCAAACTGCTGGAGGAAGTCCTCCGTGCTGCGGCTTTCGACCTGATCCTGGCCACGTCTGCTGGTCATAGCGAGATCATTTGAAAACTCTCGTGTCGAGTCTTAAGATAAATAACAATAACAACATAAGTATGGATATCAACTAGCTATGTCTGGAATACTAGGGAAAACCCTATGGATTTTGGGATTTTTTAGCGGTTCTGACCCTTGCTTCGGATGCACATGGATTCCTCAGCTGATCTTCTGGGATGATCCCCAGTAGAAAGGGATGCGTATCTGAGTTGTATCATTTGCACTCTAAAACTCGGAGAAGCTGGGATATATTGGTGGCATACCAATACAAATATACAATCAATAATATATTATATATATATGTATTCTATTATGTTTTGTGTATATTGTGTATATCAATATTCTATATATATATATATTGGTATGTTATATACAATCAACATATACATATATATATATATATATACATAACGGAACATTGGTTATGCCAGCAATTTACATAATATAACATGCCATAACAGAACACACACACACATATATATATATATATGTACTATATCATGTTCTGTTATGTTATATTATATTATCTTGCATTGTATCTCGCCTAAACTTCAGGAATCATCCCTCCAAGTCCGAAAAAGTGAAAAACCCGTCAAGCCATCCAGTTATGCCCCAGACCCTATCTATCTATCGATCTACGCACACACACACATATATATATATATAATATCATATGTATATTATATATACATTTTCTAATCTAACCTGAATTTGATCCAATCTCATCTAATATATATATATATGTATATATATACACGTGCGTATACATATATAATTATATATATATAAATAGTGTTATTATATGTTATTATATATTGTCATTATAAATCCCAAAAAATAAAACTAAGAGCTCCCGAAAAAGGCTTCCGGGCTCCAAAAAAAATGAAGGCATTTTTCTCTTCCTGAAAACCTGGCCGGATCCCAGCCATCCCATTCCAGTTCCATTCCGGGCCTGTCCCAGCAAGCGCGGGCGATGTGCCAACAGGTAGCGGTACATGCTCCAGTTTTCAGACCTGAAATGGCAGGTTTTCTTATGGAAAAAGAGTTTTATCATGGTTTCATAGATGAGATGCTTGGGGTGAGACCGTCAGACCCGGCTGAGACTTTGGAAATTTAAGGATTTCTTTGACGATGTTTCATGATTTATGGTGGGATTCATATCTATTCATCTAAGAATCATCTTGGATCATGTTTGGAAAACCACGCCAAAAAAATCTTTGGAAGTTTTGGATATGTTTGACAGATCTTGGGCATGGCAATTTCCTGACTTGCGTCTCTGTTTTAACTGGGTATCTCATCACATTGGGCCTCTGTGGCTCTAAAGGAATGAAGTTACCTCCAAGTTGGAGACTTTCTGGTGTTCTATTGGTAAATCATCTTAATTCCAGGGGAAATGGTGGGAAATCCCTCATAACTCAAGGTTTTCACAGCTAAATCATCTATAAATGGGTCATCTACACCGTAGCAAAATTGGAAAGCTTAGTGCTCACATTTTCCGAACAAACAGAGCCCCTGAACCAAATCAGTTGGACTTCGATCCCATTGGGAGGCTTTTCTACTACTTACACCTCCAGCGAACAAAATAAACAGACATCAAATTTGTCAATTCATAAAATCAACCCCCGCTCAGAGCCAAATCACCTATATGTGATTAATTACATGTGGCATTAAAGGACTAAACCCCCATAAAACCGCGATAATGTGATGGTTGAGTCATGTTAAGCTCCCTTTCTTGACAACCAACCAGTAGGGGTTTTTCACTCGGGAGAGAGGCAAAATCTCATGGTTCAGGTTGGATTCCGAGCTCGTGCCTCCGTAGATGTTCCATCTTGCTCTCCAAGGCCTTTTCGCTCAACTTGACGACCACGTCACGATCACTCTCCACCTAAGCCCAGGAGGCCCTGCATCCTCTCTGGTGAATTTGAGGATTTCAATAGCAACCTATATGGGGATTTCATATGATTTCATGTGGCAAAACCAATGCCATATGGCCATATAATATACCTACCAGTTGGGGATGATTTGATACGCATTTATGGTCATAGTGGGGATGGCAATTATGGCCTTGGGTTTATCGTTTGCCGCATGAATCAGCAAGAATTGGGGATGGTTTTGTTCCAAAAAAATGATGGTTGGATGATGGTTTTGTTTTGGGTGATGCTAGCTGGTTTCAAGGAGATTCTGACCTTATGCAAACTAGCGGTCCTTACCAATCAGCCAGCAGGCTGATTGGTCGCCGAAGCCGTCTTCGCCAAACCGCTCCTGGTTGTACGTAGTCCATGATCTTCAGGTTTATATCTTGTTAATAACTAATAACCTGCAAACATCAACCAAACCACATGATCATCATATCTGGATTATATCGTATTATCTCATGATATCCTTATTTGGTGACCAGGTTTTCTCCCGGACATCTTGGACAGCTGGTGCAGTCAATCTCCGAGCAGCTGTGTCTGCTGGGATATCTCGAAAGCTTGTCGGACATACAATAATGATTTCATTGGTATAGCTCTCCATGAAGTATCAATGAGTTATCCCTTATTGAAGATATATAGAAGTAAAAACAGTACTGGAAAATAAATTGATACTCTGGTTGGTGGTTTCAACCCCTCTGAAAAATATGAAAGTCAGTTGGGACGACTATTCCCAATATATGGAAAAATAATCCAAATGTTCCAAACCACCAATCAGATAATGACAAATTATATTCAGGGTGCCCGGAGGGAGGGTGGAAAAACTTGCCGGCTGACTCCGGCTGACTCCGGCACACAGACACGCACATGTATATATATATATAGAACCCACCTCACATTTACTTGTTATCTTGTTATTAATGAATCTGCCATGTCGGATAATGTCGGTCATTTCTCTTGACATTGCCACTCTAGGACTCTAGGGCTTTACCTGGGTCTGCCATTTTCGATCACACCCGTGTTGGCCGGAAATCCCCTGTAGATGGAGGCTTCTTTCATGGGGAAATCCATTGATGTTTGGGTGATTTTTCCATTGCCATCTTTGATGACCGGAGGGTACCCTCTGGTAATTTAACATAGCTATGGAAAATCACCATTTTTTATGGGAAAATTTTCAATAGCTATGTTAAATTACCAGAGGGTAAACCTATGAAAGGTCGGTCGAACTTCAGATTTTCACCTTTCACGCGCACTGGCGGGAACGCTTGGTGTTCCTCGCCTCACCGATCAAGGCACTGTGAAGTCTCCCGTGGACACGATGTGCTGCTGCCAATTCAGTGGAAACATGAATTCCGCCTCCTGGAGCCCGACATTTTCACAGGTTACTGGGGCTTCGCGGGTGATTTCGTCTGATATCCTTGTGCTACAATGTATTTCCACAAGTGTCCATATCCATCATGATGTTCCCAATGTTCCAAAGTATTTCCACAAGCCACAAGCGTTTTCAAAACATGTTCCGATGTATTTCCACACCTGTTTCCATAGTATGTGTCCATATCCATCAGGTTTTTTGATATCCCAGCAGTCACAGTTCGGATCATCAAGGGCGCACTGGCTCCAGATGAACATGAGGATAAAAAGGGCTGGGTAAATCCGCCCACACCGCTTTGGCGGTGAAGGCGTGCTTATTGGGGGGCAACAGCAACACTAAATGCTCAATGACATTTGTTAATATAGCAGTCGCTATATCAGCTTTAGCTGGGGTGGGGGGGCCCAAAAACGGTTTCGCACCGAGACCAGCATACGGTGGTGTTTTCGACATTTTCCGAGGATTTTTGGGTGTCTGAGCGCAAGAGGGTATTGAAATGGAATTTTGGGTCATTTTGGTAGCTTTCCGGCAATGGAAAAACGGCCAAAAATGAAAAAAACATTGTACATAGCAAGATTTTGCAGGGTTTTTGGATGCCAGAGCATTGAAAACACTGCAAAAACAAGTGTTTGGACTGACGTTATAGCAAAAAACGTGTAAATTACCGTATGCTTGACTGGAAACATTACAAAAACACTGTCAAAAGCAATGTTTTGGAAGGATTTACTGCCTTTATGGCAAAAAAACGTGTAAATTACCGTCTGTTTGACTGGAAACATTGGAAAAACACTGTCAAAAACAATGTTTTGGAAGGATTTCTTATATATATATATATATATGTTGGAGTTGGCTACCGGCATTGGAACATGGAAAAATTGAAGAAAACACTGTAAATAGCGGTATTTTCAACGGGTGGGGAGATAAGGGAATTGGAAGCATTGTCGAACATGATGTTTTCGACCGGTTTTATGGCGACAAAAGTGTAAAGTACCGTGCTTTGAAGGAAACCATTGCAAAAACATGGAAACACATTCAAAGAACACGGGATTTGGGGGACTATCTAGGCGTCGCTGTCTAGCTATTTGAAATTCCGCAGCTTGGAGAGCCTCCAAGGGAGGGAAAAGTGAAAATTCCATAGCTTGGGAAGCTGTCACGGCGGGGAAAAGTGAAAATTCCCTAGCTTGGGAAGCCCCCACGGGGGGGAAAGTGAAAATTCCCTAGCTTGGGGAGCCCCCACGGGGGGGAAAAGTGAAAATTCCCTAGCTTGGGGAGCCCCCACGGGGGGGAAAAGTGAAAATTCCCTAGCTTGGGGAGCCCCCCCGGGGGGGAAAAGTGAAAATTCCCTAGCTTGGGGAGCCCCCACGGGGGGGAAAAGTGAAAATTCCCTAGCTTGGGGAGCCCCCACGGGGGGGGGGAAGTGAAACTTCTTAGCTTGGGGAGCCCCCACGGGGGAAAACCACCGTTAGCCCCTCTCACGGACCGAAATAAACCTGCGGTGTGGGCGGCCACCCCACGCGAAGCGGGGTGAATATTTCCAAACTGTTCAAATAATGTTCGGTTTCCTACAAAAACATCACAACTCTCAACTACAAAACGAGACGAGTGCAACCGCAGTGTCGGTTTTGCTCGTTAAGTGTCATAAAATGATCTATGCTTCATAGAGCATCCAAAAACATTCAAAAGTATATCTTCCACAGATGATATTCGGTCAAATCAAAACTACAAACTACGATCTGTCCATTCACAATCGTTCCACGTCGAAATAGGCTCGTCCACAGACGATACTTGGTGAAATCAAAACTGTGCAACGTCACTGATCTCTCAGCGCTATACCAGGTAGGATTTTCACACCCCCTTTCGATGAGAGGTCAGTATGGAGTCTTCGTCCAACACGAAGTGCAGTCAATGCAATGCAATGCAATCCAGAAAGTCATGGCGTCCCATCACAATCCAGAAAAATCTAGTTCTCTGACATACCTGCAATAGAAGAAGTTGACGAAGCAATTCTTCGCTGGCGAGGTACTGGATCTCCGAATAAAACCTGTGTAGAATGTTCCAGTGTACAACATGCAGTGCACCTTGCATATTCAGTCACTGGCAGACTCTTGAAAGTACGGCAAAATCGGGTCAAATGAAACTTCTGTCCTTCTTCAGAAACAAAAATACATTGCCCAATCTCAAAAGTCGAAGATGAAATACGGCAGATTTCACAAATTGTAAGCCCTCTCTTCACATTGTCCCAATCTGGATAATAACGACAACGGCGATCAAGATGATAACATCTCTCCGCAGTTCCAATGTACAAATGATAAGAAGACGAAGTCTGAGCTCTGTGCATTTGTCTGAAATCCGACGTTTCATCCGATGTAGCCTGAGTATATTCAGCCTGAATTGTCGCATCCCTCAACTCTGGACTAACTTTCTCAATAACTGTCTTACGTTCCAGTGCTCCACAAAGCCAGAATATAACAACTGTCCCCAAAGATCCAATCATCACTCCAGTCAATGCAGAAAATAGCACCACAATGAGAAGCTCATCCATGGCTGGCGAACGCGGCGCGGCCGGCCCGGGCTACACGAAAAAGAAAACACACACACAACAGAACAAAACAACTGGAGTGTGAGCGTCCTGATGCGAGCACTCTCTCAACGGAGTTGATAGGCTCCTGAAACTAAACTGATGTCATCACCTGATTCCTGATGACAAGCTTTGAGAATTCACTTAGTGAAGTCTTCACTGAAAACTGTGCCTGACAATCGAATGTCCCTGAATCCGCTGTGAACCATGCAAACATGCAAATTCCACTGAACGGTTCAGCTGAAAAAGAAAACTGTGCTTTCCTGAAGTCAAACTGCTGACATGAAATGCAACCTGATGCAAACTGCAGTCAATGACAAACAAAATCACGATGTTTCTTCCTGTTGATCAATCCAACGAAGTGCAATAGCACGACAATAGAATCTGGCAAACTTATATGAGTATCTTTCCGTCATCGAATGGTTGACCTGATTCAATGGAGCGTGGTCCTGAGTACACTTACACTGAAATCTCTTTCCAAGACCTGTGGCAAGTACTTGATCCGAACATGCAATGCGAAAGACTTTACCAATAGGCTGTCCCTGACTAGTTTCCAAACCCATGGCACATGCAGCACAATCCGCAAACTTTTGCATGTCGTGTTATCTTTAGTTCCTAGCCGCCAAGAAGACAACACCTCCGAGATACGGTAAACGTAAACTAAAATAAAACGCCCAAAATAAAATAAACGCACATGGCTGGACACATGATCAGTGAGCCTCTGAGATGTCGAAAGCACAGCTCTTTTTCTCTCGCAAAATGGGGAGTCTCTGGTCGCAGCGATCATGCTGCATGGTGCTCGTGGACTGTGAAGGCTGTGTAACCCACTGGCATCCAAAAGTGGGCAAACAACGCATACGGCCTACATCGGCCTGCTCCAGCAACGGGCTTCAGCGCCCCCACAAGTCACAGAGAAAAAACCAATGGCATCATCGCCACATCATCTCCCGCCGACGGAGTCGAAGGGTTTGCCGGCTGAGGATCCTCATCCAAATCGATCGGGTTGGTATTCTGGTTCAGGGGCCTGTTGCGAAAGCGCAACTTCACGCGGATGAGGGCCTCAGCGGTTCTGAACAACAAGAGAGAATCTGTAAGCATGTTATTGAAAGCATTGTGTACGCCAACGTCGTATTGTTCTGCAAACCATTCTTGGAGCTGTTGGACCTCAGGAATTGCGTTGAGGACAGTATCATGAAATTCATCGAAGGAATCCAGCATCAAATCACTCAATGGCCGACTCTCGCGAGGCAACACGAGGTACAGCGGAGTTTCTGGTGGCTGGTTTGGCCACAACATGTGTTCCAGAAGGAACAATGCCTGGCTGGCTTGATGCCAAAGATCATGGAGTGAGTCCAGGTACTGGGGGTGCCCGCAGGCCTGTAAAATGGCCTTTGTGCCGGTGATGACCTTGTCCAGGGAGCTGATGCGCTGCTCTTGAAGGGTCTGAGCTCTGGTAAGGCTCGGATGAACCGGCTGTAAGAACGCCATCAAGATCGAGATGGCGGCGGTCACCGTGACGATCTGTTCGGGTGACATGTAACAAGGCAGGACAACTGCCGGAATAAGGGCGGGAAAGTTCACTTGGGTGGGACAAAAACAATTCCCTGCTTAAAACAAAACTTCGAGGCAAAATGGAATCATGCAACCAGGCTCAGTGATCCAAATTTTACACGACATCATTGCAAAAAGTGTGGTGGCTTCAGTTCTTGTTCTTTTATCACAGCACTGAAAACGAAACTGAAATGAGCAACATGCATTCAGGCTTTCTGGAAATTTGCAACGTCAAGTTTTGTTTTTGGTGGCCAGTGTTTTTTGTTAACATGTTGAGTGGGCCATGCAGGGTGAAGTCTTCTTGGCTGAATTTTTTTTGTTGAAAAAAATTCCCGTAACGAAATTTAATGCGCTATCAACGTTGTTGACCGCATGCTTAACTTTAGTTCCTAGCCGCCAAGAAGACAACACCTCCGAGATACGGTAAACGTAAACTAAAATAAAACGCCCAAAATAAAATAAACGCACATGGCTGGACACATGATCAGTGAACCTCTGAGATGTCGAAAGCACAGCTCTTTTTCTCTCGCAAAATGGGGAGTCTCTGGTCGCAGCGATCATGCTGCATGGTGCTCGTGGACTGTGAAGGCTGTGTAACCCACTGGCATCCAAAAGTGGGCAAACAACGCATACGGCCTACATCGGCCTGCTCCAGCAACGGGCTTCAGCGCCCCCACAAGTCACAGAGAAAAAACCAATGGCATCATCGCCACATCATCTCCCCATCTTAACCGCATGTTTCAATTTTCTTTAGAAGCTTTTTCACAACCAAAAGGGCTAGGTCATTAGGGACTGGCTTTACAGTTAAGGAACTAGTGTCATTACGTGATGGGCCATCAGCAATGTTACTGGCGGACGGGACACGGGCATACCAGGAATTAAGTCCCACCTCGTCTTCCAACTGTAAGAGCTCTGTAACCAGCGCCAGGCCAGGCTGGGTTCTAGCTTTCCCTGCTATCGAGACATCACGCGTGGCATTGTTGTCAACATAGCAAACACACGGCTTGTGACGCAGCTTCTTTTTCCAAATCATGAGACCCACCAACAAAGCTAGCAGCTCTGCCTCAAAAATGACCGTGGATTTCTGTGGGTATCCCAACACTCCGAGAGCTTCAAAATCGAGAACACAAGAAAAGGCTGATACCTGACGGCCTTCTTGATCTATAAGGACTCCACCAAGCCCGCAAGGCCAATCTGAATTTTCCGGACTGAAGCTGGCATCAGTGAAAAGGAACATAGGGCTAGACCAAGAGGAAGTCACTTCGCGAGGCCTAGCGGAGGCCAGGCAGTTCTTGAAAACATTCAGGTAATGCACCAAGTCTTGTGAAATCCCAGGGCCCTCTCCCGAGTATGCGTGCGCTGTCACAGAGTTCAGGCACAGCTTTGATGCTCGGCCCCAAAGCTGGGAGTTCGCGAACTGCATGCGTCCTCTCAGCGAGAGCGCTTCAGGCACAGACAACTTTCCAGCATGCAAGATCTCGGATATCTTCTCGGACAGCTCTGTCGCTCTTTGTTCAGTGTTTGAGAAACGCACAAGGCCATTCTTCCAGGAGGAGAGGTCCACTTCGACCCCCAGAGCTTTAAATCTGCTAGCGAAGGGAAGGTCTTTGTCGCCTGAAGAAACTGCCCAGCCGAGGAGTTTGAAAAACTGGTCCACTGCTATGGAAACGGACTTGGACTCGCCGACCCTGGCCAGGGTGACAAAGTCGTCGAAAAAATTTGACCAAGCAAGTTTCAGCATTTTGCACCCCAACCACCAAACCGAATGCGCCACACGTAGGAAGCCATACACCGAACGTGATGCCCCGAAGGGCAGGGCTCTCATGGAGTAGATCTTTGGGCTCTTGCTGATTGGGTCAAAAACGGCCACAAACGACACCCAGCGCGACTTTGGCGACAATGCAAGTTGTCTGTATGCGGCAGAGAGGTCCACTGTCTTTCCAACCCATTCGGCATTTGGCGTCGCTCTGAGGAGTTCCATGCAGAGGGCTGCAACTACGTCAAGGGTGTGGAGCTTTGCATTGCTATCAACCTGGACCGTGGAATTCACCCCAGAGGCAGAGAAATCATCGATCAATCTAACTTTCAGTTTTTCTCCAGAGCCCTGCTGTATTCCGAAGCGGCGGCTAACCACAGCATTTGCTGGAAGGTCTGATGGTTCATACGGGCCCTCCAACCAGCCACACTCCACCTCGGCCTGGGTCTTTGCAAAAACTTCGCTATCGATGTAGTCATCCCCCGAAGACCTGATTGAGGCAAGGAGGGCTTTTCGGCCAGCCAAGGCGGTTGACTCCAATTCAGATTCCGTGATCTTCGCAGGTTTGAAGCAAGGCTCAAAGCAAGGCACGTACTCAGCTGTACCAGACAGTTCAAACCCTGTTACCACCTCATCAAAGACACAACAATCAGGATATCCATAGTGGGTCATCAATTCCTTCCATAGCAGGAGGCGCTTTGGGGCAAGGATACCTTTCACTGGGTCAGGCAGCGTTGAGTGCAACTTTGATTCCTCGGCCGAGAGTTCCTTTGCACGTCCCAACCAACGCTTTAGTTCACCCAGCCTCAACTCAGCAACATGTCGCTCTGAGTGCGATGCCAAAAAATGCACTGCCTCACAAAGAGCTGTCGGGAGCCTGGCTTCCTTCCCGATCGGATGACCCACTTCAACCGCTTTGAGGACAAAACTTTCGCAAGACCTAAAAATGCCAAATGTGAGAAATTTACTGCGTGAGTCTTCGCTCGATGCATTTTCATCTGGTAATTTTTTATCACATCTACCAGCGAGTATACCCCCCGTTAACCGTGGTGGCTTTTTCAAAAGGCAAGCTCCGGCAGGGATGTCCATCCAAGGGGTGAGAAGCTTCTCACCAGGCAAAACTGGGGGAATGCATGAAGGAGGGACATCAAGGTGGATGAAATTTTCAAATTCAGAAACCAAAGGAGGAAGCTTGCTAGATTTCGGCTGCACTCCGGTAATGGATCGGAGGTATTGATATGACACCTCATCAGGCAAAGCGAGTTCTCCGGCAGGGGGTTTCCAACCTTGCAAAACGATTTGCTGTGCCAGGAAATAGGCGATATGGAAAGCCAGCTTCATGGGGTATGCGGTCTCTTCAGCAGTGGAGAAAGAAGAGCCGTCCTTAGTTAAACCCCAGGGTTTATGCTTATGATGGGGGCCTAATCCTGGGCAGAGGTTATTAAGTTTATGCAAGGTTTCGGTGTTATGTGCCAGCAGGGTCCATTTTGGCCGATCGGACCCGTAGGCGCAGGCCTGATGCACTGTGTAGGTCAGTTTCCCCTTGAGGGGTGCGAAGAATGATGTCCTCCAGTAGAGGGAGGACCGAGGGTTTTCAACACACACAACCTTATTTGCTGATAGGCACATCAAGCAGATCTTTGTGACGAATGCATACAATGTGTTCGCTGATTCCACTCTAGTGCGTTCAATCGGAGTCATGTGTTCAACACCATCTGGAAGTTCCTCCGTACGCAAGGGCTTTGGGCCAGGGATCCATTTACCGCACGGCAACTGGATTGGAATGCCTCTAGCACGGCTGCAAGTTCCACATGGCGGTGCGGCGAAGATGCCTACGCAATTTGGTGATGCCAGCCATTGTTCACATAAGGCTTGCCCTTCGGCTGTCGTAAGATCGGCCGTGAGCAGTCTTCCGGAACTCTTTTGTCGTTTGTGATTTTAAACCAAAGAACTGCAGGCAGGTGGTGACACGTGCAGACCCGGCGCATAACTCGATGAAAAATGGGTCTGAGGCTGTGGAAACTGGGCGCTCAATACCAGGATGGTCATGAGGCTGTGCTTTGGCAGGTTCTGCAATCAATTTCGGCAAATCACAAGGCAAAATTTCAGTAGTGCAAAAATTGGAAAACTGTGGCAAAACATGCATGGAAGGCTTGGGGGCTTCAATTCGACCGCGCTTCGGCTGATCATCAGCTGTTCGCTCAGGCAAGTTCACATGTTCATCAGACAACTTGCGTTTACAAGCAATTTGGGAGACCTGTGGCGAAGGCTTGAGTCAAGACTTCTTGTGATCCAACATGCAATGCTGTCCGTAGCAAATGGCGCAAGCATGGAAGCCCTTTCTGCAACGTGCTCCTTCCACTGGTTCTTTGCACTTCTTCAGGGAAAAATCAAAGCAAATTGGCTCGCCCGTTGGCATAGTTGCTGTACCACCAGCTTCTCGAATTTCGCGAGGCACTCGCTGATCGGATTTGTATTTTCCCTTTCCCTTTCCTTTCAATGAGTATGGCCGAAATCGGTTTGTCCCCTTTCTGTTCCCTTTCGAAGGAGTGTTGGCCGTGGGCTTTCCAGCAGCTGGTGTTGTTGGTGGCTTTGGAGCAGCTTGCTTTGAGAGTGCAGGCAGGAGCGTGAAGCTCACTTCATATGATTTCAAAGCTTCCTCGAGTTTGGTGTCAAGTGCTGCAACTCCTGCCGCATCTGGCCTTGGCTTCGTGTTGACCTCAATCAGGCTGCACCATGCTGCTCGGTCCGCAGCCAATAGCTGAGAGACACTGCACCTGTTATAGCCCACCGGCGGGTCCCGATTCAAATGGTTGAAGAGCAATTGCACATACCGATCATGTTTCGGAAAAGACATGATGCCCGCAAAATCCAAAGCCAATCCGCGCCTTTTGAATGACTCCAAGGCCTGGTAAGATGATTGCACCGTGGTCTCATGTTCCAAGTCGCGGTCCTTGATGACAATCTTCGACGCTTCAATCTCCAGATGCTTTGCCGGTGTCTTGGCAGTCACGGAGAGTTCGGTCAACCGGCTGAAGCATTTCTCAAGGGGTATATATCGTAGGATGTTTTGATCATACATCTGCGATGCTTGGTCCAGAAGCAAATGGGCAGGCTCAGCATGGCCTTCAATGAGGACACCCGACAATCGAGCACGCAAATTTGCCAAACGTGCTTCTTTTTCAGCCTGTGGAACTTTCTTTGCCGACTGTGGGTCGGGGTTTGTCACCTGCTCCTTCAAAAGCGCCAGTAGTTGAGTTTGGCTTTCGAAGAGCAAACGCTTCAACGATGCAACGCCACCCACGGTGGCCGACGGCTCCAGCTGCTTAACCCATTGAGTGAACTCTTCATTCGAAATTGGCTGGCCCGGTTGGCCAAAGGAGTAAGCAAGTGAGGAGATGGTGTTCACACCGGAATTTTTCAAAGCAACTCTCAATGGGGTTGGCACGTTCACCTGATCGAGGCGCAAGTCGAATTGTGCCTCGGAGTCCACTATAGATGTCATGGCGCTGCCCGTTTGCAAGTCCACCTAGAATGCAGGAAAGTCCAATGCAGGTGGGTTAACAGGATGGTCTAAGTCGATCAGGCACGACATATTTTGATGTGGGTGTAGCCAAACTCACATTATTTCTGTGGGTGATTTTGAAAGAAGCCGTAATTAAGTTCAACACGATGCTATGGTGCCTAGTGGGCGCTGCAAACATCTTTTTTTTTTGACATGCATAAATTCTTGAACCAACACGACAGCGGTATGCTGACGCAGTGATAACGGGGATCATCCCCCGACATAGGCTGCATGGCCTTCAGGCACAACTGTTCATTTAAGCATGTTTGACCAGTTCCACGCTAGGGCGGCCATTCTTTTTCCAGGCATCATCGCCGACTGTTGTACTTGGCACTCCATTGGTGCTTATTTCCGGTTGCATGATTTACACAAGATATTCCAGGCCGTGGCTTCGGTACAAGGGGCATAGGCGCTCGACAAACGCCTCCCACAAACAGTGAACATTACACCATCATGAACGTCCCCATCATGTCGATGCACCAAATGAGACTTGGAGTGAACAAACCACAGCTGACATTCAGGAATTTTGGCTCTGAACCTTTTTACCCTCGAAGCCGGTTCAGGCTCAACGGATTCGGCTGAGGAAAGGGCACCATCGGAGTCCGTCGATGAGGAGCTGTCATCCGAAGCCTCACCCTTTGGCTCAGATGGAGGGCTGGCCACACCAGCTTCATTTTGGGGGAGGTCAACCGTCTGGTCGCCTTCCTCCACTCCAACACCGCCACCTGAGCATTCCAACAACTCGCTAATATTGCTTTCGAGCTCAGTCTGGCACGGTCCCAAGTCATCCCCTGGCACTTCAGCATGATCGCCAGGCTCACCTTCATGGGCAACACTGTCATGGCCTTTTCTGAAAAATTCAGAGCGCTGTGAGTCCGGTGAGAAGTTTCCATCTGCGATTGCATCGATAACCAACTGGAGTTCCGCCACCGGTGCACAAACAAGGTCCCTGGAATAAATCGCAAATGTTTCATTCAGGCTCGATGCATGCCTGCCCAAAAGGGATCTGACGGCCGGGCTTAGACCGAATCTCGCACACCAAGACAAGGTAGTGGCCTTGAGGCTGTGGCTGGACACCGAACTGCCTGGGGCTGCATCTGATGGTTCAGGGCAACATACGAACTTCCGAACCAGTGAAGAAACCTCTGAAGCCTTCAAACCCCTCTCCATGAAGACACCTGGATCGCCCATGGGAGCATGTAACAATGGTCCATCAATGGGGGTTTTCAAATCGACCCCAACACTCTCGAAGACGCTCACGGCATCCCCAACCCAAATGCGCCCATCGACTCCTCTCGCCGGGACAACGATGGGCATGAGACGCGTCTTCAAACTTGCCAACCTGCCGGTCTTGTGGTTACTTGTTTGGATA
Source organism: Cladocopium goreaui (assembly GCA_947184155.2). Classification (NCBI taxonomy): domain Eukaryota; class Dinophyceae; order Suessiales; family Symbiodiniaceae; genus Cladocopium; species Cladocopium goreaui. The sequence goes on along the minus strand of CAMXCT020000136.1, from coordinate 68,276 downwards.
ATCACATATCCGCCAGCTTCTGTGAAATCAGGTTCAACAGAATGGATCATCAGGAGGTCGCTATTCCTGCACCTACCGTACAGGGCAAAAAGGATGTAAGCAATGATTGCTCGATCCATCACATGTAAGTTGGTGTCACGTAGGAACTTGTGCAAACCCTTTACCTGAGCGACCGTCAAAACCAATGCTTGCTTCAAAAGGCGCTTTTGCGACAACATGAGCTCACAAACACCGATCAAACGGCGGCTGTTAAGCGCAGGCCCCAAACCAGTGAATCCAAGCAAATGGAAGGCAAACCTGAAAGCCGACAAAGCAGAACTGCCCTTGGTGCAAGGAGCGCCCGAGTCTCTCAACTGTTGCAAGTACATCCAAATGCACTCCTCTGAGAAGGGATCCAAATCAAAACGATTCATCCTGTCAAACCATCGCAAATAGGAAAGCAAGGAATTTGCCCTTTTCACCAGAGTCGAAGGTGCACGGGTACCCAAAACTGCTTCAACAATCTTGTGAGCACCTTGCAACTGTTCCCAGTCATCACCAAGAGCCAAGATATGTCTGCCAGTCTCGCTGCTGTTAAGGTCATGGCGCAGGACGGTGAGCAACTTTTGAACAGCCACATTATGCAACTTCGATTGAACTGCATGGAAAGGCCCATCATCAGTTGAAGCAATGCAAGCTGAAAAGACTGGTGTATCCGCTGTGAAGTTTGCCACAGCAGCCACAGTTTGGGCCACTTCCTGAGGTCCAGGCTCACCTCCAAAGCTGCACAAGGCGCCAATGGGCATCTCTGGAACTAAAGACTGGCCAAAAGGTTCATCACCAAACAATTCCTTGTAAAAAGGGGTTTCCCACGGGAGCACAATATCGGTCGTGCTGCAATTTGACAGAAGGGCCCTTGCAAATGAAGCTTCGTGCACATGAACCGGTACAGTCGGCTGCATGTCAGTTCTACTACTTGGGACATGAGGAAGAACAGGGTCCAGGCCACTTCCAGCTGGGATCGATGCAGGCGTCCCGCATATCGAATGGGCATCAAACTGCGCACCTGACGAGGCTGGAAAAGAGGTGTCTACATTGGGGGCTAGATCATCATGTGCAAGTTCTCCAAGAGGATCTGTATCTAAACCAGTTTGATCATCTGTGACACCAAATAAACGCTGACCAAATCCAGAATCTCCAGGGCTGTGAAGGGTTTCACGCTGGGCAGTTCCAAATTGAATTTCACTGTCATCCAAGTCCGGTTCCATGTCAAAGTCCAGAACCCCCGCTTAACCGTAAAATAGCCAGAAAATACAGCAAACCCAGCCCAAAATGAAAGCGAAAGCAAGATGACAGCAACTTGAAAATGAAAGCACAGATGAAATCTGAGGTCTGGATGTGCCCAAAACGATGTGGCCAGCACAGGCAACAGCGCCGCGACGACGCGCCCCCATAACAAAAACAATTCCCTGCTTGAAACAAAACTTCGAGGCAAAATGGAATCATGCAACCAGGCTCAGTGATCCAAACTTTACACGACATCATTGCAAAAAGTGTGGTGGCTTCAGTTCTTGTTCTTTTATCACAGCACTGAAAACGAAACTGAAATGAGCAACATGCATTCAGGCTTTCTGGAAATTTGCAACGTCAAGTTTTGTTTTTGGTGGCCAGTGTTTTTTGTTAACATGTTGAGTGGGCCATGCAGGGTGAAGTCTTCTTGGCTGAAATTTTTTTGTTGAAAAAATTTCCCGTAACGAAATTTAATGCGCTATCAACGTTGTTGACCGCATGCGTCAGTTAGAAACTTCTTCAATCTCTCGTCTGACCAAAAACGGTTCGATTTCGGAAGCTCCAGAGTCACAGCACTACACACATTGCTCATGCCCTTGATATATGAAACATATCTCTTGCAATGATCAAGAAGCCTGAAATACGCATCCTGAGCAGGTTTCCTGTCTTTCTTGGATAAGTCCAACAAAGGGCTACCCCCAGTACAGGGAAGAGAAATGTGTACCTGAATCAGTTTCTGTGAATCCGCACTACCGGAAGATCCCTCAGCAAAGTTCTTCAAGAACTTATTGGCCTGACGTTGAGTTGAAGAAAGCTCCAAAATCAAAAGATTTCCACCTGAATCAAACATGGTCATACTTCCATCTTCAGTCACACTGCAAACACCTGAACGAATTGGAGTACGAGATCTACCTGAGTTCTCACTGAGGCTTGGACTGACTTCGGTCCCGTTACCAGGTCCAGTAGGATTTGCAGCTGCCGGAGCTGGTGTTGTAGGTGCGGCCGGAGCCGGGGTCGCAGGTGCAACTTGGGCAATCGGCCCCGCCAAACGGAGCTGCCCCGTTCCGATAAGTCGGAACAATCGCAGATTCACCTGCGAGTTCAGCAATCCACTCCCTTGGCATGCCACACAAACCTCTGTCTCGCCTCCCACCGGTGCTGGCGGTGGTGTAGATGGTACCGGTGAAATCACCGGAGCATTCGACCAGTGAGTTGAACTTTGTCCTGGTGCTTCTCCAGCCACAAGGGAATCTCCTGCTGGAGATGTAGGCGTCGCCGCCTGTGAGTTCGCTGGCGTCGGTTGGTGCACTGTAAGTGCTGACAATCTTCCAGAACCCTGTGGCACTGTAAGATGGACATCCCCATGTCCCGCACTGTCTGAAACCGGGGTTCCAACATCCACAGCTGTGCTCGGCGTCACAAGGTCCACAGTCGCAGGTGCCGCCTTAGCTGCCTCTTCCACGACTCTCCCAACCGAACCTCGGATCTCTGTTGGTGGCTCTGTCGCCTTGGGCTTCTCAGTCGCTTTGGACTTCTCTGTCCCTTTTGCCTTCTCTGTCCCTTGGGTCTTCTGTGGCGCACCTTTCACTGGCAGTGCCTTGCTTGGGGGTCTCTTTGGCGGTGTCTTGGGTGGAGTTTTAGGTCTCCTCACATCTCTGCTCGAGGAGGCTGCTTCTCCCAGAGGTGGGTCCTGAGAAAACTTAGCCGGAAGTCTTGGTGCTGTAGGTGCTGGTGGTGGCCGCATAGGTGCTGAAGTCTGCGGCGGAACACCTGGTCTGCTCCTGGCGATCTTTGGGCTTCCACCCATCAGAGGTGGAGGTGGTGGTGGTGGCAAGTTCTTCTTGACACCTCCTCCAACCGTAGACATAGTTCCCAGGTATTGTCCGCCCACCTGAGATGCTGAGTCTTCTGGACGGACATCATCAAACTCCGGGGTCTCCTGAGGAATGCTTCCCATATTTCCCTGAAGCCTGACTCGAGGCCGGGTCTCCCCTGCCCCCTCGTACTTAATGACGCCCTCAGTGAGTGATACTCTCCTCATCTTCTGCGGGCAATTGGCACTCAAGTGCCCCTTTTCACCACACTGGTAGCAAGTACGAGTCTCAGTAGGGTACCTGGAAAAACCTGACTGCACAGTTCGAAACTTCTGCTCCCTGTCGATTGGCTTGACTTCCATTGTCTCTCTTCTGCCTGAAACAGGGTCGAAAAAACTTCGAACTGGCACATCTCCTCCACGGGCTGGAATCTCAAAGGCTGGTGCAGGCTGAGCACGCTCTTCTCTGGCAGTCTTCTTAATTTCTTCCCACTTCGCCTTCTGGCGTCTCTTCGTCTCCTTGTTCTTGAAGCGATTCTTTCCAGGTAGCTTGGCACCTGATCCAGTCTCGCTCTTGACCTTGATGATTCTCTTCCGAGGCATCAGCTTCGCAGCTGGGCGCTTCGGCATCTTCTTCACCTGAGGTCGCTTCGATCCAGAAGACGGTCCACCTGAAGGTTTCGATTCTTCTGCAACTGGCGCACCCGCAGCTGCTTCCTTTGTATCAGGAGTGCCTGACACTGGTTCTCTCTGTTCCTGAGTACCTGAGGCAGCTGCTCCTTCTGGTGCAGCTTCAGTGACTTCCATGACCCTTTCATCTCTTCTCATCACTTCACCAGTCTCTGGATCCTGGCGAGGTCTCCCTGTCGTGTAATCGACACGGGTCAACCCAGACACCATGGACTTGTTGTCCTCTTCCTCTGCCATCAGCGCGACAGCAAGAGGCAAACTGTCCGGGTTTGTCAAGCTTTCTTGAGCAAACACAGCTTTCACATGACGAAATGATCTCTGATCTCCTGAAACTTGCAGTTCTTCTTCCAAAACAAACGAAATCAAACGTTCTCCGCACAAAACGCAGTTCCTGTTTGACAAACATGAAATTGGTTTTGAATAACTGTTGTCACAAACTTTCAAGCAAAAACCAAGGATGTTCGAAATCAAACTGAAATAAACTTTCACAAATCCAAGCATGTTCCTGTAAAATAAAAACTTCTGAGTTGGCAAGCACTTGGTAAAACAATCTGCTGTGTTCAAAGTTCCTGGAACGTGCGACAAAAGCAAAACTTTGCGATCCATCAACTCCCTGAGCCAATAAATTTTAATCTCAATGTGTCGGCTCTTTCGTTGCAAATCAGATGCTTCGAGAAGCATTTTCCCTGACAAACTGTCGGTCCTGACGACCAGTGGAAACAAGTATGAAACTTTCATAGAGTCTTCGTCATCAGACTCTGCTTCGTCATACCAAGTCACCTGAGCGTCCTGAGGGATAATGTCAACCCATGGGTACAAACGACCAAGCACAAAACCCAAAGTCCTGAGCAAGCCGATTCCTTCCTGAACACCTGACTGTAATGCAACAAGCTCAGCCTCACAGGAGGAGAGCGTCACAGCTGACTGGTGCCTGCTGAAACACTTCATCAAACACTGTTGAAAGATGAAGCAAGTACCTGAAACAGAACGACGTCCAGTACTTTTCATGGGTGCAAACCCAGCATCTGTGTACACTTCCAAACCTTTCACATCGGGCAAAGCAAGCTCTTCTGATGGAAAACGCAATGCAACATCCATGTCAGTCATAAGATACCTGAGTACAGCACGCAAACATTTTTCATGGGTCTCAAACGGTTGTGCCTGACCAGTTCCAAGCATGCTGACCAAAATCAACAAGTCTTGACGAGTTTGGCAATACCATGACAAACGACCTAGAACTCTGCGAAAACGTGCATGTCCTTCTGCTGACAATGGTTGGCTTCCTTCCTGTTCCAGAATGGGACGCAAATCCGGAAATGTTGTGCTTCCCTTCTTCAAATCAAACTCAGCAAAAGCTTCATCCAAGTACGTTGGATCCACCTGCATGTACAAAGCAGATGAGCCTGGCCTTCGAAAGATACTTCGACCAAGGAAACGCAAGTGTCCCCCTTTCAAACCAACGCGGCCAGTCTCTCGAACCTTGACATGAGCTGATAGTGCAGTCATGAGGGTCTTGAGAGCTGATTCCGAAGTGGTGGCAACAAGCAAATCATCGACGTACGCCATGATGACGATGGGTGCCTGATCTTTGCCAACCATTCGACCAACATACAAACAAGGCTCCACAGTACCTGAAACTACTCCAATGCGAAGGAAACCTCCTGTGGGGCTTGGGTGTTACCGCCAGCTTCCTCTAAGAAACATGGCGCGATCTTGCTGGTCCAGCTCGCCGGAAACCACGCCAATAAGGCCGTAGTACCACTAACCAAGTCGACCCCAGTGTGACGCCGCGAGTGGGGCTGGTTCGTGACGGGCACGTTTTCGGTTTACCTCTGCACTCTCTCTGGCTGCCACAATGAGCTCGGAGAGGATTGGACGAAACCAGAAAGTGGCATATAGCAGACACTCCGTCTCTGGGGAGCGTAATGGTTGCAGGCGGTGTGCGTCAAAATAGTGGATGCCTGGGATCTCCAGCCACAGCGCGGAGCGTTTAGTGGGGTACCACACGCCCAAACGGTCGCACCTAAAAATCGCTGTTTTACCACAGTGTAAAGCGTTTAGTGCCGATTTTTCTGGCAGGCGCAGTATTTGCGCTCTGCGTCGCGCCAATCACAGAGGGTGAGCGTGTAGTGCCGCCAGTTGTGGCACTACACGGTAGGTTTCTGTGCACGAACCTTGGCAGGCGCAGTATTTCAAAAGGAAACATGGCCACCCCACAGCTTAAACCCTGCCAGGGTTTACGCTGTGTAGTGGCCATGTTAGCTTCTGAATTACTGCCCCTGCCAGCGTTTAAGCTGTCTAGGTTAAGCTGTGAGGTGGCCATGTTTGTTTGTCAAGTACCGCAGTTGTCAGGGTTTAAGTTGTGAGGTGGCCGTGTTTGTTTGCAATATTTGCCACAGGTTGAGATGTGTGGTTGTTTGCTTCTGAAATGCTGTGCTTGCCACGGGTTTAAGCTGTGATGTGGCCTGGTAATTTTCCGCTTTGCTTGGTATGGACCTAGAATCCCTACCAGCGGGCAGCTGTGTAATGCCTGCCTGTGCCTGATGGGCAAAGACATGTTTGTCTACTGTGGTGGTTGAGATCTGAAAACTGTGCCACCTTGCGCGACAGCTGCATACTACCGGACCTCAACCGCACTCTCTGGATCCCACTGGGCACAGCCGGACCTCAACCGCCAGCTCTCAATCACAGTGGGCACTGCCGGACCTCAGCCTGCCAGCTCACCACATGAACAATTCTACGAGATTCTACATGGACAATTTGTTACGGCGGGTGGTGGGCTGAAAGTTGAAACTAGACTTCTAATAACTTGGAAACCAAAAAGTTACAGGCCGCAAGGTTTTCCAAGCTCCCGGCGAATGAAACCTAGATACTAGATACAGGCTGCGCCGTCTATGGCCTATGACTTCACAGCTTCCCCAAGGCTTTCCAAAGGTTTTATTTTGTTTAAGCTAACGTTGAAACACAGGAACCCCATGGAAACGCGCCGCAAAAACATTCAATGTCCGAAACTTCAACTTCGAAAACATGGAAAGCATCGCGGTCAATTGCAAGCCTGCTGCTTTATTTTTGCAAAATTGAAAGTGTGATAGATTGTGTCAAAAAGATGCGCAGCTTGACCACAACTTTTTTAGCCGCACAAGTCAAGTGAGTCAGAGTGGGGGGTCCCAGTAAGTCGTCACGGCCAAGGCTTCTACTTCTTCATCATCAAATGACCCAAGTTCAAGAACAAGCTGGCCAGATGGGCGTTCCGATCCTCAGTCTGAGTGCTTCCACCAGCATTGCCAAAGCTGGAAGCCAACGAGTCCTGCTGCACCACCTCCTTCTCCGGCCCAGCGCCTTGAGCAGGCGGTGGTGGCAGCGCCTCCTCCAGCTCCAGCTTGGTCGCGACAGGCAGCCCAGTCTTGGCCTTGGCAGGCAAGCCCGGCAACTCAGGCAACCTCTTTGGTTTGCTGTTGGGCCATCATTGTCCTCATTGTCATCCTTGGGAGCACAGCTTGGGCTGGTCATAAAATGTTGCTTCAGTGCCCAGTCCTGGTTGGTGATGGGCTTTCCACAACCCGGGCAAGGACTTTTGGCCGAACCTTTATTTTGCTTTTCCATGCAGTAGCTGCTGTCACGTTGGTGCTGTGCCAAAGCCGTTAAGCTGGGCAGCCACTTTGCACACAACTCACATTGCACGTAGGAACCGTGGCCAGCATCATCTTTTCCACGTGCAGGCTTCGGCTTCAGCTGCACCGGCTGGCCTGGGTGATGCGCGCTCCTCCTCAAAGGCGTTCGACTTCCGTCTCGGCTTCGGCGGTCTCGGTCTTTGCTTTTGCGGGCATGGGCATCTCGCCTTCTTCGGTTTCTTGCAAGCTTACTGCAGCTGCGGCGACGGCCCCGGCTGTGTCCACGGTGCCGGTGACGCTGGCTGCGTCTCGGGGGAGGAGAGCGGGGGACATGATGCGGCAGATGCAGAGAAGAATTCTCTGTCAACCTGACCGACCTGCCCCTCTTCTGATCCCTCGACCTGGAGCGGCGGCTGCAAGGGCGGTTCCTGCTTGGAGTGCGTGTGGGGCTAGTTGCCTTTCTGGTCTCCAAAGTCTCGGCAGGCTTCTCTAGCTCTAGCCGTGGCACTGCTTTAGGAGCCGTCGGAGCTGCCGGAACCATCGGAGCCGGGGCAGCCGGGGCTGGATTTGGAGCTGCATCCGGTCTTTCTCCATCTCCTCCCTGGCCCTCCTCTTCCTCTGACGTGTAGTAGGAAGACATTTCATCTACCCCAAGCTTCGGATTGCTTGGGGGCGGCATGCCCCAGGGCTGCTGCCACGTCCTGAGGGTCAGGTTGAGCAACATGTGAAAAACAAATTGAAACTATCATTGGAGAAAAGCTAATGGCCTTCTGACTGACAAATACTAAACATGAAGCAAACGAAGGTGTGAGCTGCATGCTTATGCATGCTTAACCCAACCGCTGGCCCCAGCGGTGGCAAGGTCAAAGCCGTTCCCGCGCCAAAGGTAGCAGGTGAGAAGTTCGGAACTCACTGCGCCAAAGGTAGTAGGTGAAATTCAGCATCCCATACTGAATTCCCCCACGCCAAAGGTAGCAGATGAGCTCAAACTCTCCCCGCGCCAATGGTAGCAGGTCACAGGCTTCGCCTCCGTGGCGCCTTTCAATAGCAAAGAGCTTTGCTCCAGAAGGTTGCCACCAGCACGCTGTGAAGAATGAATATTGCCAAATATTGTTGTTGTGGGTCCGGAAGAAACAGTATGGCAAATATATATTCTGACAGGACTCATAACCGCCCACCGCCCATGTGAGTCCAGAGTCTAGACTCTCGACATTCAAATTCAAACAGTGGCTGTCAACGGCCCAAACAACCTAAACATTCACCCTTTGAAAAATTATTGCGAAAGGTCCAAACACTACTACAGTTACTACAGGCTATCTATTTTTAACAAGTTGGAAATCTAAACATTGGGGAGTTGGGGGTCCCTATGATTTATGATTTATCACCTATATGGCTCTATATTCGCCAACGCCAAAAACACCTAAAAATATTGGTCTTGCTGGCTCCCGCCCTGGCCTGAAACGCCCAGGGTCCAAAGAAAGCGGAAGTCCCAGTCGGCCCGGTCGGCCGGCGGCCGGTTCTTGAAAAGTGGAAATGCTGCAGATGAAGGGTTGATTTCCTGTTGCCAGGTGGCAATTGCTTCTTGCGTCCGACAGATTGAAACAAAATGAAAAAATGCTGGCAGCCAGGCTGGCAAAGAATATGAATTGACAGAAAGCAATGATTGAAATCACACAGCTCAAACGCTCAAACGGCTTCCACATCTAAATTCAAAAGAACCAAGCCGACCAAGCAGCTTTGCGAATTCCTTTCTTAACACCTTGCCCAATTGCATGTGCAATGCAAAAGTAAGTCCCCACACAAAAGCAAAATCTTGGGCCCAGGCCCCTTGGGGGCGGGCACTTTCATGCCTGCCCATGGCCGGTGGCTTTCTTCAATCCGTCCAGGATGGCTTGCATCTGACCAATTGATCGCCCATCCTTCTGGAACTGGGTCAAGACTGTATTGTACTCCTTCACTGATTCAGCCTCAAGGGGGAAGAAGGCTTTCCTAATTCCGCAAACCTCTCCGCAAGCCGCCGCACAAGACTCTACGCTCAGAATCCCTGTGGGAAGGAACAAAAGTTCCTCCGGTCCAAGGCTGTGAGCCCACATCTTCACACCTTTCTCCCTACAGGCAGCAATCGTCTCCTCAGTCATGTTGGTGACGAACTTGTGGGCTGCCGTGAAAGAATCACGTGCTGCCTCGTCCAACATCTTCTCACAAAGGCTGGTAAGGCTGATCAAAAGGACTTGCACAGAGCCTTTGGAGTAATGCAAACGAAGCTGCGCTGCTGCATTGGGCTGCAGCCCACAAAAGCTCATGCCTGGCGAATAGCCGTAGAACCAGCTGGCCGCCATGAACTTATCACCGCCGGCAATGCCATGCTCGGCAAGGTCAAACCAAGAAGATGGCATGGCCAGCTGCAGAGTGTCATCCACCATGTCTTTCACAGCACCGGTTTGCAAGCTGTACTGGTGCCTCCCAGATGGATCTCCCAACTTCTTGTACTGAGAAGCAAATGTGTCCAAAGACTTTTTGATGCTCAGATCAGCAAGGCATTTGAGGCCAGGGGACCAGTTCATCACTACCCATGGCTCTGTCCAAGGCCCTCCAACTTTATCTTCAACGACTTCCAAGATCTTAACTGAGTCGATGCCTTGCGCCAAAACATCAATCCCAAAAACAGGTGCCTGGGTGACCTGTTTTGGCTTGGCCTTAATTTCATCAGCAGCTGCTTTCGCCTGGTCACGAATTGCCTTCAAGGCAGCTTGCCTCTCCTGAGTCAACCTGCGAGTTTCTTGCCTTTGGGCTTCTCGCCCCTTGGTGTTCAAGTGCTCGGAGACATCATTGGCGATTTTGCCAATTGAAGTAAACATCGAAAGAGCACTTCCACTCAATCCCTGCCATTCAGCTTTCAGAGCTTCAAATTCTTGGGTGCTTTTCAAAGAGAGAGCCATCTGCATTTTGTCATCTAAAAGTTTCATGTTGGCAAATTTCTCTGATTCTTTCAATGGCAGCCGTGCCTGGTTTTCCTGCAAAATCTCGTCCAAGTTGAGCTTCTGCATCTTGCCAAAATCAGCCACGGATTGCCTGACCAGTGTTGCAGATTGCTCAGTCAACTTGTTCTCTCCGTTTTCCCCGGTCTCCTTCGCACAGCGCCCTTGAATCTTCACTGCAAAAGAATGCTCCTTTACAGTCTGCTCGGGGGCACCTTCCTCCCAGCGGTGAAGGAAGTGCACCCGAAGGTCCAAGGACCGCAGGAGCCCAAAGAGTGCCAAATCATCTCGGATCAACTCCAGATCTACCTTGTCCAGATTGGTCATGGCCGTTGCAGCCTTGTCTTTGGCGCTTTTGAAATTTTTCTTGAGAGTCTCCATGTCTTTTTTCATGGATGTCAACAGCTTAGGACCTGCACGGTCCACATCGATCCTCGCACGCTTGGGCACAGGCCCTTTCCCTGGCGTTGCCGCAGGGCTTTCTGACGTGACCGCAAGATCACACGGTTGTGACTTTGGCCTCTGTGGGGTTGCACTTGCAGAATTGGCTGATCCGGATCCGGCTGATCCTGAAGCTCCACTCGCACCACAGAAAAAAGGATCTACCACACTCTGCTGCTGCCTCTTCACGTGATCCTGCAACATCTCTATATCAGAAGCCTTGGGATCCTTCAAGGGCTTGCTGCCCTGGGTCGTCGTGCTCTCACTGAAGCGTGCCTTGTCAGTGAGGCGAGACTGGCCCTTTGGGACCCACAGCTGCAGACGGCCCTTCGGACCTTCGTTGTCTCTCTCTATGCGAGGGTTATTGTAAAATTTTTTCCACCATTGCTCAGCCTCAGACTTGGGGAGGGCTTTCTCAGTGGTTGCCCACTGGATGAACTCCCCTTCCCACATTGGCTTGCACTTTGACCGGTCGATGATCTCTGTTCTCTGGCCAAAGGTCTTCCTGAAGTCAGCCCAATCAATGAAAGCCTTCCGGGTATAACGGCTGTCAGGCGGGTTCTTCTCTGTCCATATCTCTAAGGCTTGCTTAGCACTGAAGTCATCTTGCATTGACTGGTTGAAAGCTGCTAAAGCACCATCTTCACCATTCTGATCTGCCTTCTTAGCCTGGTACGCCATGGCATCGTAAGCCCGCTTGTGGTTCTTGCAAAACTTGGTGTTGGCATGCCGGGGCTCTTCACACGCTACGCAGGGCCCCTTGCCTGGCCTGCTACCGCCGCCGCCGGACTTTGCCTTGGCCTTCCCTCGGGCTTTGCGGCCATTCCCTGGAGCAGCTGCAAGTTCCCCGTCGCCGTCGCCACCATCAAATTCCATCTTGAACTCTTGGAAAAGCTACCTACAGCAGGTAGCGCACAGTCCGTGCAATCACAGCAAACAAAACAATGCTGTCGGCCGGGCCGGCGCACTGCTGCCCCTGCTTCTATGACTGCCCTGCGCTTTGGAACTCAATGTGAAAACTGCCCGGGTTTGCCCGGCTACGAAGGGATGGTTGCAGTTTTGAAATTTGGAATCCCGGCAGGCACGTTGGTTATCATTTACCATGCAGTGCAAATGACAAGAGAAGAGGGCCCACTTCACAAACAGAAACAGTCCAAGACTCAGACACTAGCCAGAATCATGGAATCTTGAATCCAATTTTCTCCCAAACTGATGTTGCGCTGCATGTAAAACACTGTCTCTCTCCTCACACACAAACATTAGATGCAAATCGGAAAAAGGTCCAAAGCAGGCAGGATCAAAACATTAGGGTGTGCTACTGCAGAACACTGTGTGGCTGTATGTGTGTGGTACCGCATGTTTTTGATTGGACGCACGCTTCGCACCACAGTCACGTGCACTTTTTGACAGGTCAACTTCCAAAAGCGCTCTGGTCTTTAACACTTTTCACTTCGAAATGTGCTTTGCGGCTTCGCGCGCGCCACAATCACGCGCACTGTTTCCAAAGCTCAAGTTCCACAAGCGCTCCCACCCTGGCAAAGTTGGAAACTGTTCATTTCTAAATGCGCACTTGTTGGACCACTTAAGTTCCAAAAGTTAACTCGGTTGACCGTTGCTGATAGCTGACACTTTTCACTTCCACATGTGCTTCGTGCCACAGTCATGTGCACTTTTCGGACGATCATCCCACCAGATGGCGCCACACTCGCCGCTTTAGCGAGCCTACTTTGCCTACTTTCCACCCTCCGTATAATCACCATGCATCGAAAAAACCATATTTCATGACTTCCCTAGCATGTGGCTCGCTTGGATCTTCTTTCCTCTGGCTCTCTCTTCTCTGATCCTTCTTCTTCTTCTGACTCTCTCTTCTCGCGCTCTCTGACTTATGACTCTCTCTTCTCTGCCTGTTCGAACTGCTGTGTCTGCATGTGTCCATGCGTCGTAAGTTTAACTTTTAAACTTAATTCCTTTCACCAATTGGACTGACATGTTTGATGGTAAAAGATCGTCCTTAGTTTCCCATGTCAAAACAAGTTGCAAAGACTTGCAAAGCACAAGTACCGTGCCAACATTGGTTCGACAGTGACAAGACTGAAATGGGTTACAAGAAACCTAGGTGCACTTCTGAAGTTCACAGTTCCCAGCAAAACTTTTCACTCCCAAATCTCTGTCGTGACGGCCAAGTCTTTGGAGTCTGGAGCCTGGAACAGTCTTGGCCAGGCTAGGACTCGGGTATGGTTCCCTCAGTCTTCAACAGTAACAACCTTAGGGCTAGCCATGCAGCTCGCCGGTCGTCCACCGTCCTGAGCAGCAGCGGCAGCAGCGGGACTGGCGTTGGTTTCGGTCTCCGTCTTCTTCTTCGAGGGTGTTGCAAACTCGCTACTGGACCCTTTCACCAGCATGTTCAACTCAGGCTGAACAGTAAATTGCTCTACACGCTGAATGTTGCTCAGCGCATAAACCATCCAAGCTGAGAGCGCTGGCAAAGACATGCTGTTGCCGCTGAGGGCCACGAGCTTCTCTGTTGGCATATCTTTCAGCAGAGGCAGCGCAACAGCAGAGTGAACATCCCCTGGTTTAGGGAAAACATGAAAGCCTTGCGCTGCCAAGTACTCCAAACCAACTGCCGGCCGCATCTTGTTCAAAGAGACCACTGTAGCATGTGTCAACTGGCAGGGGAAGAATGGCCCAGCCGTGCTGCAGCCTGCCTCTGGCCACTGCTGCACATCACACAAAAAGGCTCCGCTCTCAATCCCTTGCTTGGCGGGCCTTGTCGCTTCATATTGCGCAAGACGCTGCAAGGCCCCAGGAGGAAGCATCTCATCCAAGAAGCTGCGGTCAAACCTCAGCTCCTGTCCAACATCAGCCGCACCGCCTCTTTTTTTCAAACGTGCAAACACGTCTGACCGGACCGTCTCCATGCTTGCTTGGAAGAAGACATCTCCTGTCAACTCCGTACTCCTCGAGAAAAGAAAATCAAACTCTTGTTGGATCGCCATGTCAGTGCTTGGCCCCACCCAAACCCACTTCTGCTTGTTGAAGCCAAAGGTGAAGCTACGGGGACGAGATGTTGGCCAACCTTGGGCTTCAGGCCCAGTAATCACCACCTTGACCTCATGCGTCTCCTCTAATTGAGCGCGAAGTTTCGTGTCAGCTGGGTAGGCAACTGTGCACTCTTGGACAAACCCATCTTCGGCACCATTCTCTACCCGCGCCAAACGTTCTGCCAGCCAGATGGCATGCGGGCGCTCACTCGGATGAGAAAACATGGCTCGTCCTCCTGCCATGCTCCAACCTTTGCAAACCGTGCCTGCTATGTTGAGCTTGAATGGCTTCCAAGGCCCTTGGGGCACTAAGCTTTGACTTTGGCCAGGAGAAAAGCTCGGGGTTTCTTGGCTATCTGCTTCTGCAGATGGCCCAAGCACTCTGCACTGCCTCTGGTGAACCAAACACTGGCTAGTGCTGAGCTGGTGGAAGCACGCGTGTCTGTTATCACGCAAGTATTCCCACATTTTCTTGTAAGCTTCTGCTTTCTCAGCCTTATCACACGTACTTTCGGGCTCAGTGCTCTGCAAAAAAGATTTGGCATCTTCTGGTAGACGATCTTCAAGGTCGGAAAAGACACAGCTAATGCCAAAGTCTTTCTCCTTTGCCAGCCAAAGCAAAACTTTCTGTGGTAGCTCTGCAATGTCGCACGAATGGACATATTCGATCTGTGGCCAGAAGTCAAATTTCACCCTCATGGCTTCAGCTAGTTGGGTCAGCGCTTCCCGTGGGGCATCCATGCCGCTGTAAGCAGTGGTCACAGATAACCCCATCCGGAACAACCATAGAAGTCTCTGCCTTCGGCTCCCATCCGTCATGACCTCCTGCAAAACAAAAGATGGCCAGTCCATCAAGCCTTCAAAAGTGGTGGGACCCACTGGCAATGCAGAGGACCGCGACCGAAAGACGATCCCACCCTTCCTGGCGAGTTTTGGCCTCTTTTCTGAAGGCTCAACAGTGGCAAGGGTTCCATCGTCCTCCATCTATGCTTGAACCAGCTGGAAAGCCCCAAGCTGCCGCGCAGCCTCAAAGCCTCACACGCACACACACCACCAAGGGACCAAGGCTGCAAGCCTGCAAGCGGAGCTCAAAAGCCAGCGCTGCCACTACAGGCCTGTTGGGCCTGTTGTGAAACCATGGGCTTTTAGAGCCACTGAGCCAAGAGGAATGAATGCAGCACGGCAATACGGCAATAGATGAACATATGAAAATGTGGCACGGTGTGAGCTTCAGAAGGAGAATTGGAAAGGAAATAGAAAAATCTTAGAAAACGTGCATCGAGGAAAATTCAATTTCGAGGAATTTCGAGGAACATTCCTGCCACGTGTGGATTCGGGAAAAAAACCATATGCGACTCTCAAATCAATGGGATTCAGGATGAAAATGCTTTGTCTGAGCGTCGGAAAAATAATCAAAATCATGCAGTCAAAGGATGCCCACACAAAGAAATCCTCCCTGGGAACACTCTGCCAAGAGCAAGTTTCGAGGCAGTTTCGAGGCAGTTTCGAGGCAGTACATCCAGCCATCAAAAATCAAACATTTTCAAAGAACTCGAAAATGTTTGCCTTTTGTCTCGAAATGATTGAAAACTGTATGGTTCGACAATCTCGGCGTGCAAATCTCTATGTCCACTGCAAATGTGTCAGTAGTGCGGCACAAGGCGGTTGCAGAAGTTTCAACCTATTCAAGGCTAGACTTCTGGACCTATGGACTGGGCTTTCTCTCCTTGTTCTCTTGTCGGTCATATCTATCGATCTGTCTATCTATCTGTCTGTCTTTCAATCTACCTCTCTAAAAATCTATCTACCTACCTATCTTCCCTTCTATCTATCTTTCTGTCTATCTTGCTATATCTATCTATCTATCTATCTATCTATCTGTCTGTCTGTCTGTCTATCTATCAGTCTATCTATCTATCTATCTTTCGATCTATCTATCTATCTATCTATCTATCTATCTGTCCATCCCATCTATCTGTCTGTCTCTCGGTCTATGAATCTATCTGTCTATATCTGTCTATCTCTATCTGGCTACCTGTCTATCTGTCTTTCTGTCTACCTTCTTCTGCCCACTGACTCTCTCTTCTCTGACTCTTCTGCTTCTTCTTCTTCTGACTCTCTCTTCTCTGACCCTCTGACTCTTTTTCTTCTGACTCTCTCTTCGCTGACTCTTTTTTCTTCTGACTCTCCCTTCACTTCTCTGACTCTTCTTCGTCTGACACTCTCCTCTCTGCCTGTGAGAACTGCTGCTGCTTCTGCATGGTCCATAAGTCGGAAATTTTAAATTCAAACCTTCCGTGGAGGAAAGGCCATCGAAAAATCAATGTCTTCAAAAAATTGCGACTGGAAGTTCATGCCAGGATTTGGAGCCTGGGGCCAGGGCCCAGCTGCCAGCCATGAAACATAAAAAAACGGCTGCCTTAGCCTTCAAACACACCGCATTTTTCTGCACTGCCCCTCTTCCAGACAAGCTTCGAAAGTCGAGAGTCGAGAAAGCGGCGCAAATCGCACGCTTGGCTTGGTCAATTTGATGTTCTTTTGGTCACCCCGCTGGAGGAAGAAGGTCCAGACGCAGAACCTGGCTCTGGCCACCTGCGAATTTTGGATGCCTCAAGCCTCTCCTCAGTCCACAGGTCTGAGGAGGCCAAGACTGAAGTCCACATGACATTGTGTTCTTCCTTTGTTGCCGCGTCAGCACCCATAATTGCCCATTGTTTCAACATTCTGAGGCAGACATCTGTTCCACCTGCAAATCGGTCACTTCGGCTCTTGGTGCAAAGGGGCTGCCCAACAGGGTTGTGCTTTGGGTTTGTGCAAACCATCTGATATCCTGTGGAACCTTTGCGGTCAAAGTATGTCAGCTTGAAGACCCCCCAGAGTTCAGCCGCGAAACGTCCTCGCGTTCTTGGCTCATCTGGTTTTTTCCTCTTTCGCGGGCAGACTTTCTCAGCAGCCGCTGCTTGTTCACCCGGTTCACCCGCATCTCCCAAGGTGGGCTCAGTGCTGCTGGCACACAATTTTGTGGCATTGCTACGACCACCACCCGTGCCTTCATCACCAATATCATCAGAGTCAGAAGCAGTTGATGATGAGGATGATGATGATGATGATGACTGTGCTGAGGAATCTGAGGATGATGACTTTGAACTGTTTGCAGGCGAGCCCTCAGACTCGGACACTGGCTTTGCCTGGGATGATGGTGACTTGTGAAGACTTGAAAGGTCTGAGTCTTCCTTGTCTGACTCCAGAACCATTTGGCCGCCATCATCATTGTCCTCCGATTGGCTTTTTACATCTGCATCTCCATGTTTGAGAGGTGCAGGCCGGCTCTTGGGATTGCTGGTATGGTTTGCGTGTCGCCTTGTCTTCTTTTTGGGTGCAACTTCCTCCCCTGGCAGCTCCAACTCTGGGAAAAAACTTTCTCCCAGAATGCACATCCGTGTGCTCCTTGTCCGATGTTTCTGTGACAGATTCGATGGACACGACAGCCCCAAAAAATTTTTGTACACACCTTCTGCGCCAAAGTGAGGCACTGCTTCACCATGCTCAGCAGCTGTCAGCAATGCCACCAAGTAGAAATGTGAAACACTGATGTCTGTCTCCTTTGACACCCATTCCAACGGATCTCCATGTTTGAAAGGAACTTTTTTCCTGGCTCTGCTCTCTCTAGTTGACAAAACTCGGTGGAGGAAGCCTGCAAGCTCCATTTCCAAAAGCACCTCATACGTTGTCATATCCAAAGGCTTCACACCATCCGGAGGCCTTTTACATATGAACTCCCCCCCAGTAACCTGGACACAGGTCTCAACACACTGCGCCCCTTTGGGCGTGAATTTCACCAAGGACATCACTGTGCCTGAATCAGAAACCTGCTGCACTTCCTGGATCATTTCATCCCTAAACAGTTGATCTATCAGCTTCCGTGCACCTGGCAACGGCTTGCCAAGAAGGACGCCATCAGGCTTGTCCATCATCTTCAACAACAGAGATGGCACTGCTGCTCTCATGTCTTGTGTCAAAGTATGCAAATAATGCCAGGAAAATCTGAAGACAAGTTTCTTGTCGTCCTTTGGTGTCCATACACGGATGCTCTCCAAATCCTTCAAGCCCAGCAGCAAGGGGTTGAACACTAGCGGGACACGATCAGAGGCAACTGAAGAAATGTTCATGGGTGCGGTAGAAAGGATGACTTGCTGGTTGGCCACATCTACATCCAAAACTGTGTGAGCGGACACTGCCAGACACCCAGAAAGGCTTTGCTCTCCTGGCACCTTTTCTCGCTTCGCCATGGCCACATTCTTACCACTGTCTTGCAATTTCCAAAACACAAGTTTTTTCACCCGATCTGGCACAGACGGTCCATACTCATTTTCAAAATCAGCCTTGTGAAAAACCGTGCCCCCATTGTCAAGTCCAGAAGCTATGTCGCCGAAAGCCAAAGTAGATTCTGGAACAATCCCGTTTTGCCGCGGCAGCAGCAACTCCTTCAAAGTTCTCAAGGCGCCACTGGACACTGGGACAGAGAAGAAACTCTGCGCAGGTGACCCCCGAAGTTTTGCACGGACATGCCTCTGGGCAAGGTCTTGCCGGAGGCATTTGTCACTGTCTATTGCTGTGGCCAAATCATGCCCAGAGGAATGCTTATCCAGAGAGAGATCTGGCGCTGCCATGCAATACTTGACATATGGATCTGCGTGGTAAACAATTCTGGTGTATGCTGGGTCACGGCAATGCTTCGCAGTCTTACTGTCTGGATGACAATCCAAATTCAACCGGCTCACAGCTGTCAAACCTGAACGAGTTGTTTGAACTTGCTCTGCCATGTCTGTGATGCACCCTGGGTTATATCGTAACGCTAGTTTGATTTCACCAACCCGATGTAACAAGGAAACATATGGGCAACCATGGTGTGGAGCACGCTTCACCTCTTTTGCTACGGCTGCGTGTTTTCCTTCGATCCTTCT
Organism: Cladocopium goreaui; assembly: GCA_947184155.2. NCBI lineage: Eukaryota > Dinophyceae > Suessiales > Symbiodiniaceae > Cladocopium > Cladocopium goreaui. The sequence continues at coordinate 49,466 of CAMXCT020000136.1, read as the reverse complement.
TTCAACAACTGAAGCCATACGGCAAGTGGCAAAATATGTGCGCAAATTACTCAAGTACTTCGGATCGTCACTGCAGAAGAAAGCAAGTGGGTCTGCCAGGAACTGGGTAATCTCATCCTGGACATGGTCCTGTTTGGCAAATTCCACCAACGGGTGTGAGCACTCACATGCTAACAAGTCTTGCAAAATCTGCTTGCTTGTCTCAACATCCTGACAAGACGCTCCAAATGTCAACCATGGAAAAGCTTCCCAATGGCTCAGTTTCAAAGCCATTTGAAAAAGGACATGGCTCCTGCCATTTTCAAAATCAGAGATGATTGTCAAACGCTCAGCCTCGGTGATGGTTGGTGGCAGGTTCATAACGAGTCTTGCTGCATTGATTTCGCACATTTCCTGCACGATGGAATGGAACTTGCCGGAAGCCAAGTCCGCTGCACGCCGCCCTCTCATAGGGCAATCACCACACAAGCGCTTCAGTTCTGTTGGAAGATCAGCTGAGCGGTCTTCCATCAAACTCCAATGGCAAGGGCAACCTTCCGCCCATGAGATGAGGCGAATCTGCATTGAAGCAAAAGTAGACAGCATGTGCAGGAACGCCCAAAAGAACGGATCAGAAATTGCGTTGCTGGCAGCCTCCAAATTCACAGAGCCAGCTCTTGTCTCTGCGCCCTGCCCTTGTACAACCTGGCCATCGCCCTCCCCAGGCGCTGTTGCACAGTTTATGTATCTTTCTAAACTCCACATGTGCCGCAGCGACCCCTCACATTGAAGAATCTGCAGAGTGCAGTCAGACACTGTACCCCAACGTTCTTCATAGACATGCCCACAAAAAGCTTTGATGTCATGTGACAAGCCCTGACCCAGAGGCCCTTGGAAACATGTCTTCAGCAAACGTTCCTTGGACTCTGGCTGCCTCATCAGATCAGCCACGTGCTTCAATTGGCTTACAGTATCAGAGAAATTGGTCATGCAGCTGCCCAAGCCCAAGAAAGCATTGTGCAAAATGTGCAAGAGGCCTGGAATGGCCACGCTGTTTTCACAACCAATGGACACTTCCGGAGCTGATCCCCCGGGAAGGTCCGACGACAAATCCACTTCCTCATGCCAGTTGGCCAACTTCTGGGCCTCCGACTCGGCAATGTACGGCATCACTGTCTTGAATGGTGTCTTGCAAATGTGAGCAAACCCAGATTCAGTTCCAAGGTAGGAGACCCAAGTGCAAATGGAATCCATGAACTTTTGCAGGTTCTCACTTGGCCCTGCCATCAAATACAAAGCGTGGACGACAGCATGGAATTTCAAGGTCATGCTGCTGCGGCCTTTGCCCATCCCAAGCAAGACAGCAGGAGGTGTAAACACATGACAGCAATCTTTGATCTTTTTCATCAAAGCAACTTCATCGTCAATCGTGCACAAACGCTCGGGGACCGAAAGGCGGGCCCGTCTTTCCAATGCCATAATGTCAACATGCAACTGGGCCAAGTCAGGTTTGTGCAGAACAGTGACATGCATGAGCTCATAGTCACGCCCACCTTGTGGGCTTGAATCAGCCATGCAATAGGCAACAATACCAGATTGCATCATCTCTGCTAATTTCTTCCGGACCAAAATCATCCAAGCGACGTCAACTTTCAATCGTAGGCGCGTGACAGGTGCCGCTGAAGGCATGGGACGCCGTTTGTCGTCTAACATGCCTACAACTACACTCTGAATGTGCTGGGGCAGCACCACCATACAAGCATGCCTAACAGCTTCTTCTAGAGATGAATCAGAGCGGAGCAAGTTGCAGAGGAGAAAACAATGGAGCAAATAAAATACATTGTACACGTCCCTCCCGGCCCGAAGAACACTGGCATCAGTGCCATAGGCTGCGTGCATACCAGCAACATGCTGACCCATTGAAGCGGCAATGGTGTGCATCTGCTGGAGCATCTCCTGGCCACGTTCGCCATGGTCCCTCTCCATCTCATCACGGACCAATTTAAAAATCCCTTGCAGCTGGCGGGCAAATCCAGAAGCAGTCTCTGGGGAAACAATGTTTTGAATTGGTGGCATGGGAAATCGTACTTGTGGAAACTCATTTTGTGCCCAAATAGTAGGGCAAGCCCCCAAACCCCAACCTTTGAAGATGGAGACTCGCATGTCGCACACACAAAAGCGCGACCAAGCACCATGCGCACAGAGGTATGCCACAGGTTTCGGCAAGTGGGCCAAAAACTCTGCCTGACCAAGTTGAATTTTTTGACTCAACCATGGAGGCACAATAATGTGGGCCTCATCCAAAAGAGTCATCAACCGATCTAGCTGCCCTTCCTGCATTTCAGAGAAAAAATTTGTAGACCTCCGTGACCCAACGCGTTGTACAGGCATCGCTGCTGGCAACATCAAACACCCCCTAATGAAAAAGGAAGCAAGCAAACCATGCAAGCTGACATCTGGGGAGTGCAGCGTTTGGAAGAAGTCGCATTGCAATTGTTCTTCCTTTGTCAGCTCCTGCAAGGCATCGAAAACAAAAGCTGGCTCAACCAACGCCACGCCCACAACCTGGTCAGCTGGCATTTCCTCCACCTGCAGCCCATTGTTTTCACACTCCTGCAAAATCTCAAGGGTGTTTGCTGCCTGGTTTATGTTGCAGAGTCGCTTTTGAAAAACTTTCCCAGTGTCTCTGATTTTTTCTCTCAGCTTGAAGCGTGTATCTGGCGCAGTGGCGATCCATACAACTCGTGTCTGTGCACACGCTGCTGGGGCAGCTGCCATGCAAGCAATGCAAGCTATGACATGGCACAAAAGCAGCCACATTGAAGTTGGGAATCTTTGCTTACACAAAAAAAAACTTGTAGCGCAGACATGCACGGTTGTAAACATTCTTGGCCCCAAATGCACATGAGGAAACAGAAGCTCGTGAAGTTTACTTTCAAATGACTACAGCTTGCGTTTCTGAGTCTGGTTATTTTTTTAAAAAAAAGGGGATAACCATTAGGAATGTCCTTTTTTATGTGGTCAACCTCGTTTACATTTCAATACCTTGAGCTGACATGGCCTAAAACATGCAATCGCACTGATAATCGTACACATCAAAAAACTGAGCTGAAACCCTGTGCAACAGCAAACGGTGCCAGTCAAGACAAATGGTTCCCCCACGTCCTTGTCTGGCCCCCCCCTTTAGTTGGCTTGGGGGTCCCAAAATTTGCAGAAGAGAAGGTCTGCGATACTCTTGTCCCACATGTTCAGCACATGAGCTTGCAAACAATTCCAACTCAGCTGATAACAAGTCGGAGTAGTCTGCTTTTAAAATAAGGCAATTTGGTCTTTGTTGCCGTCTTCAAACGTTTCAAGTTTCTACCAGAATGAATTTGGCAGGACAGCATTGCAAAAGTGAAACAGACTACATTGACTACAAGTGCAACTTCAAAATTATGTTTCACACTGCAATTTGGAGATGATGATTCACAGCATCAATGCAAAACCCAAACAGCCTTCACAGAACCCAGTTTTCAAACGTTTTTTTCACTGCATGCCATGTTGGAATCCATCAAGTTCCGTGAGATCCCAGGGCCCTGCCTCTTCCAAAACATTGGGAAAGCCAATGCGCGCCTCATAGTCATCCGCCAAAGCAGAACTGCAGACCTGCAAAAACTTCATCGAGTAAAGATGGTGGACTTCAAGGCCACCTTGGTCACAGTCTTTGTGGCCTTGTACTTCCTCAGAGTGGCAAGGCCGCGGTGGCGTCCAACGAAAACAATTTGTTTCTGCAAACCTTTCACCTGCAATCGTTTTTTCTTCAACTCACGCCTCAGTTTGGGCAGTTCTCTCAGGATTTGTTGGACCAACACTTCCAACCGACGAAGTTTGTCCAACTGGGTGTGAGCAAATGAGAGCGATTGACCCAAAAGACTGGCATGCACATGGTTGAAAATACAAGCCTGAGGGAGAGCTGGGTGTGAAGCTGCAGTGGGATTGAACTTTCTGGCCCAGTCACTGCGAGCATCACACACAGCCTCATCACTGCTGCCTACAACGCTGCTCGGACTGTCAGGGGCTTCGAGAGAGCTGCTCTGAGTATCCCACTCCGAGCACTCCCAGGAGCAAGAATCCGGCTGCGACCGAACGCCGCTGGAAAGGTTTGAGACAGACCCTGGCATGATAGGCTCTCTCTGCAAATTCACTGTCAGCAAACGCCTAAAGCTTTTCTACAAACGATCTAGATCTACAGCAAACAAAATCAAAACATGACATGAGCCCCAAACGGCTGCGGATGTGAGCAAAACAGGATTGAGACGAAGGATTGCCACTCCAACAGTGCAACTCTTGCGAGGGGAAACATCCCAAATAAAACTATCACAATCTGCAACTCTTGTGAGGGGAAAACATCCCAAATAAAACTATCACAATCACAAACAGTAGGCTTCTGAACTGACTGAACCTGTCTTGTGACAAAACCTCGTTCACTTGCAAGTGCAGATTGCTTCTGTTTGTGTTCCGGACTGCTCCTGACAGGCCTAGTAAGCCACATCTGCCACATTTTACTCACTGGACCGGGTTGCAATGCCTTCAAAAAAAATCGAGCACAATCAGTGCTTTGAAATCCTTGGCGTTGAAGGACTCCAAAACTTCGAAGTTCAAGTCCGTTGGTTTGCGAGAAATCTTCAGCATCTAGAAAAAAGTGTTTCAATTCCACCTTCGTGTCTCTGAATCCAGGAGGAAAAAGATATCTTACAAAGCAACTTCACAACCCCAACTTGATAACTCAGCAAAGCATTTGACAATCACAGTTTTGATCTTCCACAAATGGAAAAAAAACATCGTTGATACCAATTTGTTTGTTCCATGCGTTAATCAAAAAAAGGAATTGTTTCAATTGTTTCAAATTTGGTGTTAAAAATTTGGTGTCCGAAAACTCCAGTTTGGGACCTGCTGCCACGTACTTATACCCATTTTGATCATCAAAACAAAAACAATTTAGTTGCCATGTTGTTTTGGACCTTGAGCCTTGAGCCTTGAACCTTGAGCCAACTTGAGCCTTGAGCCAACTTGAGCCTTGAACCTTAAGCCAACTTGAGCCTTGAGCCAACTTGAGCCTTGAGCCTTGAGCCCTGAGCCAGCTTGAGGCTTGTAACGCTTTGCAGCTCTGCAGCAAAAATGAAAGTTTCACGTGACCATCTGATCAATCATGATCAGTCTCTGTTTCCTTCGAATGAACCACGGACATGATGGTTTGGTAAAGCTCCAGCAAGATGTTCACAAAAAGGATGGAAGAAAACAAACACAATCCAAGAGCATGTGTTCACAGCTGTGCAGAAAGCCTGGAGACGAACCCGCCAAACCCGAAGCAAACAGGAAAATTACCAATGTGGCCATGTTTGCTTCTGAAATATTGTGCCTGCGACGGAGTTGTTAGCTGCCAAAGTACTGCGCCTGCCACGGGCTTAAGCTTTCGAAATATTGGACCTGCCGCTTTAAGAGATCTGTTGAATACACCCCGCTCCCCAGCGGCAATGCTGCGTCAGTGTGAGATGGACTGAAGCTGTCATATGCTTCTTTGCAGCGTTCCACAGTTGCCGCCGGGGTTGTCTTGTGTTATGGGCCTGCGTAACATGACACATACGTTGTCATCTGCATGCGCCGAGATGATACTAAGCTATCACCTCTTGCCTCAACAGATCTTTTTCACCCATAACTGGAACCTGTCACGTCACTGCTGTGTGGTTGTGTGTTTTTTGTTTGTTTGTGTTTTGTGTGGTTTGTTTTTGCTTGTGCTTGTTTTTTGTGTTGTTTTTGCTTTTGGTTCTTTGTGTTTCGGCTTTGTTCTTTTGAACGTGACCAGGGAATAGGACTATGTATCGGTCCTCTACCATTGGCCATGGGCATCGTACAGCCGCATATACCTGTTCGCCGCATGGCCAGCGAGCGCAAAACGAAGCTGACCGATGCACTAGTCAGAATCTTGAGTCGGTTCCTGACACCAGCCACGATCTCGATGGAAGGGGCCCATGACAGTTATTACCGTGAGTACCTCCTTCCTCTAGCAGCCCACGGTGATGGACATGTCTTAACGGTCTCAATTGCACTGTTGCTGGCTATTCTGACAGGTCGATCCGACTTATGTATTGCAGGGGTCTTTGGTGCTGGCAAAGCGCGGTCCCTTGCGGTCTTGCTCATTGCACTGAGCTGTGAACTCAAGGACTTTGTTGCGATCGTCTATACGAAAGAAAATGTAGCTGCCAAAAGCACTTGCGGATCAATTAAGTGATCTCGCGCCCCCCACAATCAGGAGCTTCGGTAGGCTAATTGGTCGCATGGAAGAAGGTAAAGGAGAAGCATATGCCTCCAAAATTGACGTCCGGTGCAGTGACCGTAATAAAATCATCGCGTACAAGAATGTGCTCATTGCAACAGGTGGCTCAGCTACGGCTGAAATGGCAATGCGTTTTCCACTTTTGGTCATTGGATCTCTCGCACCTGGCCAGCTTTCATGGACGAAAGCCAACAGTATGGCAACTACCATGAGATCGCAGCTCTCGCTGCCATTCAACAACCAACTCTCACTGTCTTCATTGGCGATCACGGGCAAACTCCAGGAGGGCTGTCAAAAGGTCGAGCAGCGGCTGCCAATCGACGCAAACTGCTGCAACGGCCGTTAGGGCTCAGAACGCTTGATAGGCCAGGAGATTATCTTCCACCGGCACGAATGGCAGCACTTGTAGCTCAGCTTTGGCCTGATGCGAGCCAAGATCCGGAGTCAGATCTCTTTAGTCTGCTGAGAGTTGCAAACAAGCCGCATAGTGGCCCATGGACATCCACTCTGCAAGACTACGAGCTGCCTGTCGCCCAAGAGCGGGTGTTTCACTGCCGAATCTCGTGCCAGCTGGATGCATACAGCAGCCTAATTGCAGCAGCTCTAGAAGTCCTGCTGATTGCCACAGCACCAGAGGAGTTTGGAGCACCTGAGTGTACCACAACCCTTGAAGCAGCCGGGCTATGTGGTCCTCACCGTTGGGGTATCATTCTCCCTAACAGCTCACGGGTCTCAATGAGTTCAGACAGGATGGGCCGAAACCAGTTCGTGGCATACAGCAAGCATTCAGTTTCTGGGGTCTCCATGGATTCAACCAATCTCATCAAAGAGCTTATCGCCTGGGCGAGCTTCTCTGCCAAACGAATTGTGAGAGCCCTTGCCACCTGCAGGAGGACATCCTCCACCCTGGCAATTTGCCCGCGCAACACAGTTCACAGGCCACACTCAGCAAGATGCGCGCAAACTTTTCTTGGATGGCAGTCAAAGACAACGTCAATCTTGCCTGTGGCCACAACGATGGGAGAGCTCCAAGGTTTTCGGGTATGCAAAAAGGGTTTCCGTTGGGTTGGACATTAGAAATCAGGATTGCTAGCTGGTCAGCTGCACTTGCAATCTCATCTTCAGAGGGATCTTCAGCTGCATCAGGTATGGGTGGGCACCATGCAACTGTGGGGTCTTCTGGATCACTCTCGTCATCGGTGGAGGCTGCTTCCTCATCCGAGGGGTCACTCACTGTGTCTCCTGCACCCTCGGGGCTCGCGAGTTTCATAGACTCTGGATCAATCTGGCGATCCAATGTGTCTAAGAGGTCCGGTTGCAACCGATGGGCATCGAAATAATGAACACCTGGTATTACGAGTTGCCGATCCTGTATACCCACATGAAAGAAGACCTTGTGGCCTCGATGTCGATGAACAAGTGCTGGGGACCCATTATAGGCTGCACACAGCCAAAGAGGAGATCTGTAACCATTAGCAGCACAACCATACAAGTATTCACGATCAATCGAGCAGGGGAAAAAACCGCTGGTCGTCAGCACATGGTCACGTGTGCGAGACTCTGGCGCTGCAAGGACATTAAAGGGAAGACGCAACTTATCTCTGCATGCCACAACCAACCGATATCGTCGCCACATTCGCGTGCCATTGATGGTCACAATCATGGCAATAGCAAGAGGGGGTTTGTCTTGGGGAATAAAAGGTGCCCCTAATCCCCAGTCCAGTGTGCAATTTTGTCGCTGGGGTAGGTTGTAAGGCCATGATACTAAATGTCTCGGTCTTTCAATGTGACTCTTGTGAGCGCTACAGTTGCTCTCCCATAGCAGTCTTCACGTTCGTCTGCTGTTACATCTCTGCGTCCTCCACTGAGAAACCCACAGCCTGTTTGAACAATGATCTTAGCTGCGAGGTCGCTCCCTGTTGCAAGTTGCGACAATAATTATTCAGATAGGTGCAGAAAGCAACGACGTCCTCAACAGCAGCTCCTAGATCTTTAGGTGCATTCCACAGTACCGTCCGGAAACCTCCTTGTGCCACAGTGGACTCATGTGGCACGAAGTGTCCAATGTATATGTGATTGGGCTCGTGGAGGACTAACTCAGGATACTCCGAGAGAGCTCTGAGGTGAACCGGAGTCGAGCGCCGAGTGGCCCAGTTAAAGTCCTGGTCACAGATCGGGCATCGACGCATGACTGGGGCAGTGGACCTTACGAGTGTGCCTCTGCCCTACTGGCATGGTTCCCGGCCAGCTAGGCCAGCATCGCTCCCAAACTTCTCGAGAATGCTCCTGAGAATGCGCAGAAACCACAAGAAATCAACATCGCTTGCCCGAAACGTTCCTGTGACGAGACTCCGGTGGAGGGAGCAAAGCAGTTGCTCCAGGCAGTTAAATTTGCTGCCAAAAACATGCCTGGTTTTCGTCTTGGTTTGGATGAAGATTTTCAAATGGCTGGATGTTTCCAGGAGCTCATCCATGGATATACAACAGGGCTTGTTGAACCATACATGATGCGAGGTCTCCAACCACTGGGACCGAATCGCACTACTCCAGAAATTATCATTCCCTCTCAAGCAGGGCTGACACCCGAGAAGTGGAAAGAAACAGTCACACTGTGTCCACTTGATTGGCCTTCCAACTACAGTCTTTTGCGATTGTGGCATACCAATGGGAGCCTCCATCAAACGGAAGCGCGAGGAATCAACTGTCGCACAGCCATATGTTTGCTGAGTGGACAGTGCATCTCCACAGATTTGCAGAGCGTGTCTTATTCCAGCAACCTGCAGTTTATGTAGCGGGACATGCCTTGCAAACCAACCTGCGGGAACGAAACTTTCCAGACAGGAAAGTCCGCAGGAGGGTTCCTCCGGAAGACCTGGACGAACATCAAAGTGTGAAAGTTTGGTGAGAGGATGTACAGTGTACTGAACCACCTTGAACCTACTTGAACATCTTTAAACCTATCTTGGAACAATGCATGTGCATGTGAACAGTTAGGTAACCATTTTAAGTTTGTAGGAACCGATCTGTGAACTATAGAACTCATAGGAACCTATAGGAACCAGGTAGGAACCAGGTAGGAACCAACCAATTTGGAACCAAATGGAACCAGTTTGTGCATGGAAGAGCTTGGAGATGGATTTTCGTTTGTTTTTGTGGTTTTTGGTGTTTTTGGATGTTGTTTGACCCATGTCTTAGGAACTTGATGTTGTGAACTTATTTGGTAGGAGTTTTGTAGGTTATTTGTGAGTTTGAGCTGAAGACGTTTTATTTGGAGAAGCTGGAAGAACGTTTTTGAAGCTTGAGAACTCTTTTGAAGTAGTTTGAGAAGTTTGAAGACGTTTGAGTGTCACTGCGTTTTACTCTGCACGACTCTTCTAAGAAGAAGAGTGACTGAGCTGTCAAACCTGTGTGGTTTGGCTCAAGTCCGAGCTGTGAAAAAGAGCTGCCACGCCGCTCTCGTGTTTTCACATGGTAGCGGAGCCCCAGTGATCCTGAGGGTGAGGGGCAGACGCTAAGAAAGACAGTTAAGATCTGCCGCTGTCTTGCTGTGAGAGTTGCAGAAGAGGTCTGTGAAAGATCTGGCATCTTAAGATGAGTGGACCTGGGCCAATGAGTCCCAGCACAGAGCCAGGCACCGCTGTGGCTACTGGAAGTGCCAGTAGTGCCCCTGCCGGGCTGGTTTCTGGACATTTAGACACTGGAACGACACCTGTGTTTAGTATGTCAGGGCCACAAGGCCCACCCACTGTCTATGTGCCGACAAACCCAGATCCTCTGCAAGGATCAGGAGACCCATGGCTGAGCTTCAATACTGGTATGGGTGGAAGATCAGATGGAAGTTTTTTGTCATCTGGTACCCACCAGACAGGCCAATCGACAGGCCAGTCAACAGGCCCATCAGGGGCACCGAGCACACCAGCAACTGGAGTTACGTTTGCAATGCCGCCAGGTTTTCTGGACACACCAGGTGGTCCAGCAGGAGGTCCAGGAGGAGTTCCTGGAGGAGTTCCTGTGAGCCAAGATCCACTGATGATGCAAGTACTTCGACAGCAAATGTTGCTGACCCAATCCATGGTTGACTTTCTGTCACGTACAGCGCAGGGAGCAGGTGCAGTCCCTCCACTGCCTGGAGCTCAAGGGCCAGTGCCCCAAGCTCAGGTCCAAGGAAGTCAAGGACAAGGAAGTGAACGTCTTACCATGGATACCAAGTGGATTCCAGCAGCACCCTTGCCAGATTGGAAGTCTTGGAGTACAAGGTCAAAAGAGCTGTCTGGTTTCAAGGGTTGGTTAGACAAGTTTGCATCGTGGCTGTGTCTTGTCCACGATAGCTATGCGCAAGAGCTCAAGGAAGCTCTGAACTTGCCATACTCTGTGGTGATCGTGAACCAAGATCAAGCCATTCGAAGTCGTCGACTGTTTCATCTGCTCCAGCAGAGCTTTTCTGGATACTCAAGGGTTGACAATGTGGTGAGATCTCAGATTGCATTTTATGGCATTCAGGAGGCAAATGGTTTTGAGCTTTTGAGATTGCTGCGCAGAGAGTTCAGTTTGATGAGCCGTCCAGAGGCGCTGCAATACAGAGAAGCCTGCCTGAAGTACACCGTGAAGAAGAGCGAGAGGCATCTTCTCATGGATGTGCTGAGAGAGATTGGGGCTGAGATTGAAGGATTTCACTCCATGTTGGAAGCTTCCCTGATTGCAGGTCAATTGGCTGATTTGCGCATCAATGAGGGAGATCAATTTTTGCTATATCTGAGAAATTTACCAGAGAAGGTGGCAGAATATGTTCAACTCCACTGTGGTGCCACTACTGTTGCCAGGGTTTGGGAGTCTGTGGTCGCGTACCACACCAGAATGAGACTCACCAATGACCTGGACAGCAGAGTTCATGTGGCAACAGGGCCAAAGCAAGGTTCTGAAGGTGTCACTTGCCACAACTGCGGCAAACGAGGACACTTTGCTCGTGATTGCCCACAGCCTGTGAAATGCAGCCATTGCGGTAAGTCAGGTCATGCAGCTAAGGACTGCTGGGCCAAGGATCCCAGCAAGCGACCTGGAGCTTCCTCAACACCCAAGCCTTCTGCAAAGCCCAAGGCAAAGCCTGCTGCAAAGAGTAAAGGCAGCAAAGGCCGAGGCAAAGGTCGAGGGAAAGGAGGAAAGTTTCGAGAAGTTGAAGAAGGTGAAGAGCCTTGTGAGGCTGAGGAGTCTCAAGAACCAGAAGTTGAGCAGGAGGGTGGAAACCAGGCTGCTATGGTAGTCAAATCGTTTGCAGGGAAGACTGGATCAGATGCTGGTGGGCCAAAGGGGGCCACAGGGACATCGAGTACTGAGAGACCGGTGACACACCACCTGAGCAGCACACTGGAGGGTTTTGTAGGTAGTGTAGGGATAGGAGATCCTAAGACCTGCTGGCTGGTAGACTCAGGGGCATACCACATCGTTTCTGAGAAGTGGGTCAAGCACTACACTGTGAGTTTTGAGTATCCTGGTCCATCTCCAAGCTTGAAGGGTGCAGGAGACAATGATCTGCCTGTCAAAGGGGTTGTAGATCTGGAATTCAAGGTAGGTAAGACGAAGATTACCATGAAGCGTGTAGTAGTGGTAGGAATTCCTTTGAATGTGATCTCAACTTACGCCCTTTTGGAAACTGGTTGGAAGACCGTCCTTGGCAATGCTGAGGAGAGTGGATTGTTTTTGAAGAAATTGAAACTTCCTTTGAAGATTTCTGAGAGAGCATGGTGGCTGAAAGTCAGTTTGCTTTCAAAGCACAAGAGTGGTGTGAAGGGTTCTGGACCAGCACCGATGGACTTGAGCACCATGAACACTGGAAACACTGTGAACACTGACAGCACTGAAACGAAACAAACCAAACGAAACACTTGTTGTGGTTGTAGTTCAGTTGCAGCAGTTGTCCCTGAGGATGTTGTGGCTAAGGACCTGGTAACTAAGGGAACTAAGGACTCTTTGACTAAGGACCCTGTGAATCATGTTGCCACTCAGGAGGTTGCGCAGGTCACCAAGGGTAGGTCAGGAGGTTCTTCCAAGGTCAAGGTCAAACGTCGGGAGCTTCAGATGAAGAGTGCAGACATGTTGCAGTCGTTTTCCTATGTTTGTAGGATGTTTCATTTTGGAAGCAGTCGTCTTTTTCAGCATGTTTTTGATGATCATGAGCCCAATACCATTGAAACAGACGTTTTGTTTAAGACAAACGTTGAAACAAACGAGGAAACGACAGACAGTGAAGATGATTTCATGTCGTGTTGTGCATCTGAAACGACAGACAGTGATGATGATTACATGTCATGTTGTGATTTTGAAGAGTTTTGTCAAGAAGATCATGGCACATCTGGACACATGGAGTGGAAATACCATGAAGGGAGGACAAGTTCAGGTCAATCTGATCGGAAATGCAGGTGTGACTGGACGTTTGTGGACCCTTGCTTTAGGATGATGCGTGGTTTTCCTCAGGTTGAGGACTTGACACAGGATGAAATGGATGACGGTGATGGACCTCAGGCAGGTGAGGTTTCTGAAGTTGGTTCCCCATCACTTGCCAATTCAGAAGATTTGGAGGGTTGGGGTCCCCATGAACCTGGTTTGCCAGAACGCCCAGACACACCAGATGGTCCAGAGGGATCAGATCTGGAGTGCAGTGTCCCTGAATTGGGTGATGGACGTCTCAGGCTGGAACATGAGTGCAGGGGCCATTGGCCTTATGACAGGGGATGTGATGATTGCGTGCAGTCAAGAGGACGCACACCTGCTAGGAGAGTAGGTCATAAGCATGAAACACCCCACAGTCTTGCTGCTGATTTCCTTTTTGTAGCAGGGAAACATTGGAAAGTTCTGGTCCTGTTGATGGTTCACACTGGGATGGTTGGCATGGTGGTTTGTGGAGGTGATAAAGAACGTGACGTGCAGTCCCCTGCAGCAGTTCTCAATGAGATTGGTGTTGGAGGGTTGTCTGTAGAAGTAGCTACTGACAATGAGGCAGCACTGAAATCTTTGGTTGAAAGAGGCCTTGCAGCTAGTTCAGCACGAGGCTATCACTGGAGAAACATTTCAGAGGCAAGACCCCAGGCAAAAGGCATCGAGAGAGCCGTTTGCATCATGAAAGAAGGGATCTATGCCAATTGGTTGGCACTTGAACGCCATTGCAATGCCAGGATTGCGTTGGAATCCCCCCTTTTGGGATATTTGGTGGGACATGTCTACAGGACGTACAACGCATACTGTGAGGGAAAGGCTGGGAGCACCCCCTTAGAACGTTTGAGAGAGAAACGGGGAGGTCAGGCACCTAGGTCTTATCCTTTTGGGGCAGTTGGGTTTTTGAAACCAATTCACCCTGCAAAATGGCCTGGTCAGCGTTTGGTGTTGTGCCATTTTCTCGGCATGAGGTATGTGACTGGTGGAGGTTGTTTGGGGTACCCATTTTCTGTTGATGCTGAAGGGTATCGTGAGGTGATCAAGGGTCACTCTTTCAAACTGAAGGAACCTCTCCAGTATGATGTTGAATCTCTTTTTCCTCTTTTGGCAGGCGTCAGGCCACAGGACTTCCCAGAACCACGTCTTGAGGCGCCACAGGCAGAACAGGCTTTACCACCACCTGATTTTCCACCAGAGTTGGATCCACCGGTTTTCCCAAGGGAAGAGGTGTCTCCACAGCCCATTGCAGATGGAGCTGATGGCATGGATGTAGATGCAGGTGAGATAGGTGAAGGTCCTGAGCCCATGACGATCGACAGGGTCGATGAGGGTTCAGAAGGGGAAGGATCTGAGGAGGAAGAAGGGGATGCGTGGTTGAACAACCTTATTCTTCAAACACAAGCTGATGTGTGGAACACCTTTTGTTTGAGAGAGTCTGGTTGTGTTTTCCCTGTCGGTGAGGGAAATGGTGATTTCTTTGAAGAGGACTTTGGAGGTCAAAAGGTTCGAGTCGACATTCCTGAAAGTTCTTTTGATGAGCTCACTGGAGCTGCTTTGGACTTTGAACAGGTGAAGCAGGGAATGAAGACTGAGGTACAGCAGCTTGAGCGACTTAAGGTCGGGCGCTGCCTTGTTGAACGTGACGGTTGGGCACTAGCTAAGGAAAAGCAAGTCACGGTCTTGACCTCGCGTTGGGTATTGACCCAAAAGACTTCAGAAATCGTTCGGTGTCGCCTTGTAGTGCGAGACTTCGCTACGGGAGGGACCTCAGCTTTGAATGCTGGGATCTACGCTCCAACGTCGTCGTTGGACGGGCTTCGTTGTGTGCTCGCAGTTTCCGTGGTGAAAGATCTCAGTTTGCTGACTGCTGATGTTTCTGTGGCGTTCATGCATGCGCCAGTGGAAGCTGAAGCCTGTGACTTAGTGTTACTTCCGGCGAACCTCACAATCAAGGGATGTCGAGTGATCGCATGGCTAGGGAAAGCCATGAATGGGCTTAGGCGAGCCCCACTGTTGTGGTTTCTCGAATTGCAGCGGGTGGTATATTCCATGGGAGGTCAAGACACCTTTGAGAATACTTTATTCAGGTTGCAGACGCCCAATGGGATGCTTTTAGTGCTTGTGTACGTCGACGACTTACTCGTCGCGGCTGAAAGTCCGCAAGAGGGTGAATCGTTCTTGCAACAGTTGCAGAAGATTTGGCGAATCAAACTGACTGGAAGGATTCCAGCGCTTGAGAAAGGCGTCCTACAGTTTTTGGGAGAACCATTTATCGAGAAAGGGATGGGGAATCCACCTTAAAATCTGGGGGTCAGTGAAGCATACATGACAGGGGTCATTGACAGTTGGCACGAGAAACTGAAACCAAACGAGACACCACCAAAGCTGGAAGAGATCTACAAGGATCGCGAGAAACAGGGCGAAGACACGCCTCTGACAGCGGAGGGTGAAGCACGGTATCGCAGGGTTCTAGGACAGTTAGCGTGGGCCGCTTTGTCTAGGGCTGATTTGTGTTTTTCAGTTTCATACCTTGCGCGATTCCAGTCAAAGCCATCAGGTGCAGCGGAAGCTTCTTTGCGTGCACTGTTGCGTTGGTTGTTGACGCGCCTTCACCGCGTGCAGACCATGCCTTCTCCGGAAGGATCGCCAAGCGTAGGACCGCGAAGCGTTGTTGGTTTCTGCGACGCGTTTTGGAATGTGGCCTCCGTGTCAGGGGGAGTCTTGATGTTCGTAGGTTGCTGCATCAAGGTGTTTTCTAGAAACCAGATGCGACGGCCGCGATCAGCATCAGCTCGATGGAAGGGTTGTTGCGTAGGTTTGGTGCTAGGACTCGACACAAATGGCTTGTCATGGATCCGTACTTTTCAGCGTAAGCTACAGTTGCTAGCCGAAGAAGGGGAGATGTCAAGTCTGTTGTTGGAAGGGTCGGTAGCACCTGAATTTTGAAATTTCTGAACGAATTGCATGACACAAGCCTGTTCCACTGAGGCACTTTGCTAAGGAACTTTTGTTTTCGCTTGTGACTCAACGGCATTTTGCTAAGGTTTTGAATTCGATAGACGTTGGAATCGCAGGTGACCGCCTGGAATCCAGTTTGCTCCAACTGAAGGTCTTTGAACCTTCCTACAGTTTTCACTTTGTACTGTTCTTTTGTTGCGAATCGGCGGATGTGGACCTTGAGTACTTCTGTTGTCCCGTCTGGATGGTTTGCTGGAGTTTTTCTGTTTTCCGTGACGGTGTCCTGGCCTTTTCCGTCTCGGTTCTTTGGTCAGTCTTTGTCATGTGCGACTGGTGAGCATTGTTGGACGATGTTGACTAGTGAGGTGATGTGAACTCGTTTCGGACTTTTCGCTGTCAGACTGTAATTTCTGTAGTGCACATGGAGGCCTACATGTTGACACGCAGGTTGCAGTTGTTGAAAGTTTTTCGTTTGCATGTCATGCCACGACACGTTTTGAAACAAAACGACGGAAACGAAAACCAGTGAAACACCAGTTTTTCCAAACCTCAAGTTTTGTTTTTGTTTTGGAACATGTTGTTTGGTTTTCATTTTTGGTAAGTAAAGTGAAGCCGTACGAAAAGCTGTCCGTCTAGGTAATGCTGGGAGCCGTGTTTTATTGTTTGTCATCTAGCACAGTTGCCAATAGCATTCTGGATCTAAGATCACCTGCTTTTCGTATTGCCGTCCGTTTCACTTTCTTTGGAAGATGGGCAGTAACGTTGACACCTCAACGGAAGTTGCAAAGGTCGATACGGTGGCTGAAGCTCCGGATACCGCCAATGCGACGGCAGATAGCGCAAGGGCGCCGGGAACTGGAGAAGCCGTGCCCTATGGAGTGCCTGGAGCAACACCCACGCATGTGGGAGGTGTTGCATCTCCAAAAGCTTCGCCGAAGCCGTCTCCTCGTGATGAAGCGGCAAGTTTGCCGAGCTCAGATGAGGAAGCTGCGAATCCAGCCGACAAACGTGCAGCTGAAACTGGTGATGAGCCGCCGGCAAAGAAGAGCCGACTTCGTAAGGAAATTCATGGATTGGTGAAGGTTGTGAAGGACGTTGTGATTTGCCTCACCGCCTCGACGTCCACTTTGGACGGAACCAATGAAAGTTTGCAGCAGACCAAGAAGGATATAAATGCTCTCTGCATTCAGTTAGGAGTGGACCAAGTGTCCGCCAAGTACTTCCTAACATCGATGCAGCAGCACTCGACGGCCATTAACAATATCAGCTGGCAAGTGACTGGGAACAAATCCCAAGTCAATCCAACTCTGAAAGAGCTTTGTCGTGATTTGAACGACAAGATCAATACAGGGAACAGGAGGTTGGCAGAAATCAAGGAAGAAAAACGTGCACAGCATGAACAAACCCTGCAGTACCTGAAGGGCATTGAATCTGCCGTAGACAGGATGGTGACTGCGTTGGGGCAGGTGAATGTTGTGACTGCTGCTCCGGTTGCACCTGGTGTGACACCCACTGGAGTTCCTGTGGGACCGGGTGTGGCATCAACTGGAGTTCCTGTGGGGCCGAGTATTGCAGCTCCTGGGGTTCCTGTTGGACCTACTACAACAGCAGCGAGCCCTGCTGTCCATGGAGTTACGGGCGCGATGAATCCTCCCCTGGCACCACCACCAATGGGGACACCGACAACTCCCGGACTGGCAGCCAATACAGGAACGAGCTTCCCACCTGTACCACCGGCCTCTGTTGGTTATGCACCACCGCCTGCAGCGCCGGCAGCGCCTGCAGCGCCAGTTGTGCAGCGCGCAGGGCGCATTCGCCTGCGCACCCATGATGGGACGGAAATCGTACGGGCCGTTTCGCCCAACCCTGCTCGTCGAGAGGCAATCCCGGCAGGGTGGGCGGAGGAGTATGGTATGGGAACTCTCCAGTTGGGCCAGTTGGTATATCGAGTGATTTCTGATGAATTCATTCGAACGGCGGTCCCACTCAATTAGCCAGAGACTGCCGAGATCTATGTGAAATGAAGCTGGTTTTGGGAGGAGCAATGAGCCTGAGAGTCCTTCCTTGTAGCATGGTCACATAGATAATTTTGATGTTTTTTGGATTTCAATGTAAAGCTCTGCACGTGCCTGGCAGCTTGTGAAAGAATAGCTCTATGAGCTCGAGGTTCATTCCAAGCAGCATCAGTGTTCGATGAGCTTTGAAAAAGGAGAGATGGAATCTGTTGTGCAATCAGTTGCATGGGAGTGGATTCACTGTCGATGTTTGCAGTTGCACTTTCATGTACTTTGGTTTGCAGTTTTCATTTCGTTTTCTTGACAGCAATCCTTGTACAGAGCTGGAGCCGTCTAGTAAGATGGAGCCGTTAGGAGTAGGATAGGGTTTTGCAGATGTCCAGTTTTGCAGTTTGCATGGATGTTCATGTTACTGTGTTGCAGTTTGATGTCATCAGGTTTAACTGCTGTTATCTGTTTTGATGTCAGTTGTAACTAGTTGGACACTTGTGGACTCATTGGACGGTTTTTGCAACTCCTCTGTCGTCTGTTGTTGTTCTTTGTTCTGTACTAAGGTACTTGTATGATCCAATGATGTAGCTGCCAAGGGGTCATGAGAAAGATGGCAATGCCATATGAAATACCCCTGCAGCTGAGGATCATAACATAACATGTTTGTTTATTGCATGTTCTTGGAACTTGATTTGAACTTGATTGGAGTTGTCTTGAACTTGACCTGTTTTTGGACTCTTCCTGAACGTTCTGTCCTTGTGCGTTGCAGTGGGTTTCCTGTTGTGGACCTTCTCCATGGATCGTTGGTCACTGTGGTTTGGCTTTATCTTCTGAAGGGTTTGAACCCCAGTGCACAACATGTTGGATTTGGGAGGGTTTCCATAACTGGATGTCCAGCGCTTAGTAAAGACCATCCAGAGTTTTAGGACTCTTGGATACTCTGTGGAATGCTTAGCACTGCTACCTCTGTTCAGCGCTCAATGCATTCAGCTCAGCTACCAAGACTTTGCCATACAAAGTTGGGCTGATAACCAAGGAAGTTGTAGAGGTCTGCAACTGCCAAGTTACAGGGTTTAGAAGCCAAGGTTCCAAGAGACGTGAAACCGTTGCAAAGCATTTGGAAAAACGGGTTTGAAAACATGTTTCAGTTTGTTTTGGATTATGGTTGAATGATCCTAGTTTGAGGGGTTAGGGTTCCCAAGGCCATTAGTCAGAGACCTGGACACTTGGTACCCGTTGGGGTCTATCCCAATACCCAAAAAGAACTGGACACCAAGGCCATACCCAGAGGACAGACCTTGGCACCAGTTTCCCCTTACTTAGATGAGATGAGGATGACAAACGTGAGACAGTTTCAAATACCAAGGTTTCCAAATGACAAACGTTTTCAAACAAAACTTTGTGCAGAAGTTGTGAACTCAGTTCCAAAGTTGTGGGTTACTCAGAAAGAGACCAACCAACCATACCCCATAACCATCTTTCTGAGGACACTTTAAAACCCAGGACGTTTTCGAGTTTTCTGTGCGCTAGTTCCTAGCTTAGTTGTTGAGCATGGATCTTAGTTGGTGATGTCTGGAACTTAGTTGTGTGGGTTCAGAACTTAGTTGCCTTACAAACGGTATGGTAGTCTATAGGTACTTCGGTGTACAGCACTACTGTCCAAGAAGGGGTGTGAAAGTTTGGTGAGAGGATGTACAGTGTACTGAACCACCTTGAACCTACTTGAACATCTTTAAACCTATCTTGGAACAATGCATGTGCATGTGAACAGTTAGGTAACCATTTTAAGTTTGTAGGAACCGATCTGTGAACTATAGAACCCATAGGAACCTATAGGAACCAGGTAGGAACCAATTTGGAACCAAATGGAACCAGTTTGTGCATGGAAGAGCTTGGAGATGGATTTTCGTTTGTTTTTGTGGTTTTGGTGTTTTTGGATGTTGTTTGACCCATGTCTTAGGAACTTGATGTTGTGAACTTATTTGGTAGGAGTTTTGTAGGTTATTTGTGAGTTTGAGCTGAAGACGTTTTATTTGGAGAAGCTGGAAGAACGTTTTTGAAGCTTGAGAACTCTTTTGAAGTAGTTTGAGAAGTTTGAAGACGTTTGAGTGTCACTGCGTTTTACTCTGCACGACTCTTCTAAGAAGAAGAGTGACTGAGCTGTCAAACCTGTGTGGTTTGGCTCAAGTCCGAGCTGTGAAAAAGAGCTGCCACGCCGCTCTCGTGTTTTCACACAAAGGGCGATCCGAGCGCTTCTGCAACGTGCTAGTGATCAGCAAAGCGTGAACCCAGTTTCGTTTGGGCTCACCAACGAATGGAACGACACCATTACATCAGATAAAAAGCATCATTTGGAACATTTCACGAGAGGTATGACATGATCCCCCGCTCACCCCAATTCGCATCACTTTTACCCGTTTTTTGAGTGTCCTCCCCTTCTCTCTCTTCTTCTTCCCCTCTTTTCTGTTTCACTCCGCATTGTCCCTCACGCAATATGTGGCTTTTGCCTCATCAACAATGCTGGTGGGAGTTGACTTACTTTACATTTGGTCCTTTCGTCATGTCCACTTAAGGTTACTGTCAATATCGGTGTGTCTGTCCAAAGACGTGACAGGTGCACTGGTATGTAGCAGGGGACTCAGGATTCCTCATGTATAATTGTCAGGTTCATTGTGCTGCGCATGCCCGGCCCCTACCTATTCAGACCACTCAAACAGTTGGTAGCCACACTAATATACAGTAGGTGTGAGTGCCAGCTAAGGAGTAACAGATCGGGCAGTATGGGCCACCTTTGCACTGGTTTTGTGAATGTGCTGTCCAGTCGAGAGCTTAGATTATACTAGGGTCTCGTCCACCATGAAGCCTATTGCACTGGCGCGTGCCCTCGCATCCTTTGCCTGACAATCATAGATGGGTGACGAAACTGATGTTATTACACCGAGACGTAGTATTGACGAGACAACCATTCTCCCACCCTTCCCACTAGTTAAGCTATTTGAATTCGTTTATTGATCCCTAGGTTTTGCCCTTAGCAGAGCTACCTTAGCTGTTAGTGCCTTGTATTATGGTTCTGTTGTGTTTGTTTGTTTCCTGCCTGACGTGGCCCCCCTCCCCCTCGGATCGTCCTCTTCGGCGCCTTGGTCCAGGTTTTACTGGTGCCTCCCTCTGGGTATCGTTGCTTCCGGCGACGGCCTGGCTGCCTTGCTTCTGTGCGTGGAGTGTTGTGGCGCATTGTCTCCCCTCTTCATTGTGTCTCATGGCAACAAAGGCCTGTGGCCCTGTGTGGGGATCTGTCCCTCTACACCATGCTTCCTGTGTTGTTGGGGTGCTGTGTGCTCCCTCACTGAGGTATTCATCCTTGTATGATCCTTGGCCCCTTTTTGGACACCGCTAAGGCACGTTCGTACCCCTTCTGGTGCGTGTGTGTCACGTTCTCCATCTGTCCTCTGCTGCCTCCTGGCTCCTCTCCTCTCTTCTTCTGTGTGGTTCGGAGTGTGTGGTGCTTTGACCGCCCCCCTCTTCCTCTTCCCCCCCTTGATGGCAGGTTTCTTGTTTGTTGGTTGCGTGTTGTTTGTTGTTTCTTTTGCCTGGATACCGAGGATACCACCCTGCATAATAGCTCTGTCGTTTCACCCTGGCTACATTGGTCTTATGTTTTTGTGACTAAGGATTCGTCCGAGGCGGGGTAGCTTTTCACTGTCCCCCCCTCGCCCCTCCCATTTAAGTCACGTTGAATTTGTTTGTTTTCTGTTGTGGCTTCTTCTTCGGCTTTGTATTGGGGAGGGCCCTTCTCACTTGTGTTGTTTCTGCCTTTGTTCCGAGAGGAGCGGTAGATTCCCGGTAGAGCCATGGACTAGGCTGCACTGCAGTGAGCTTTACTGGCGCTGTCCAGTTGAGCTTCCTGCAGTTCAGACTGGTGCGCCCGCGTGCAGCAAAGCCTGCCCACATGGTTCGTTGTGCGGATGTTCTGTAGTGCCCTGGCGGATGGCCCACTCGGTGGGAGAGTGGCCTGGTCTGGAATACACTGCTAACGTACGCTGCATCTGGTCCTCTCCGCAGGTTGCTGGGACGATGACGCCTAGTGACTCCTGTCAGAGTATCTGGTACTGGCACAGCGAACCATTTCAACCTTCATAGCTTAGGGGGACGAGTTCGACTGCAATGCGAATGCAACATGTGCTTACATTTCGGCAGTAGCATACTGGTTGTGCTCATGAACCCATGCTATTGTCAGAAGCTTCGTCTGTCTGCAATGGCTGTATAGTGACATTCAGGCTTTTTCAGCCACCTTTTTACCCACTGCCCATTTGGGTCTTGGGCCCTTTACTATATCACGGTTCCTGTGAGGGCCTACACCAGCTGGCATGTCTTACAGGCCGTCAGTACTCTCCTCCCCATCTAGGGGGGGCAATAGATCACAATCCCTTGCGGCGGTGTATATTGACTGGAACAGACTTACTTGAGTACGCTGAACGATGCAGGATGAACAGTAGCGATGCGGGAGTTGATATTGACAAGACGTCCATACAAGCGGCCTCTGTCGTGCTCCACATCAGTCTGCCTGCAACACTGGATTCTCTTATCTGTTCTCAGGTGAGACATTCCTGGCGATCATGTAGTATACTTCACGCACTGCCGCAATGGATAATTAGTTTGCATGTTTTTGAGGATGATACGGTGGCTAAGGTCACTGTATCTAAGGCAAATCTGAATGCGTTTTTTGGTTTTGTTGGGCCCTGCCCCGTTCCTTGTTGCTTCGCTGTTTTGCTTTGTGGCGAAACGCAAATCTGGCTGGGGGATTTGCGGGTCGTTTTTGGTTGTGGTGGTTTTTTGTTTTTTGTTTGTCGTTGTTTTTGTGATGATTTGCCTAAGTTTTTGGACCACACGTGTCCTTGTACATTCCTGCTTTTCACTGCTTACGCAATTGTAAGGACCGAGCCTAGTGCGAATCGGCCAAACCGGAGGGAAAAAAAACTATGTATCGGTCCTCTACCAGTTGCCTGTTGCGGCCCTACAGCTTGGCCCCTGCGTGAATTAATTAATTAATCTCACATGCAACATGATTGGACACATGTTGAACGACCTGGCGAAAGCCATACGGCGTTGGACGGAAAAAAAAAACAGTTGCCGCCGGGGGTGTGGGGGTTCTGCGCTGCCCGCGCAAAAACTATCGAGACAGAATCACATGTAGTTGAGATGAGCGGGTGGGTTTGCTTGTCACGCAGGATCCAGTGAATGCCGCAGGGTCATCCACCAGTTCCTTCGCTTCCGCCAGTGGCCTGTCAAGGACAATGGCAATGAGCATTTCGCCACCATCTTTGTGGATTATAGTTGGTCGGCCGGCTTGTATCTCGGCGAGGATTGCCACTGCCTTGTTTTCACACAAAGTGCGTTCCCATTCCTCCAGAGCTCTCTGCGCTAGGGTGTCAGTCTGCGGTGGGGCTTTCAGGGCAGCTGGTGTCCCTAACGCTCGTAGGAAGGGGCTATCGGGAGGAGTGGGGGATGGGAAACGCTGAATGGCCGCTACGGCACGTTGGACGTCATTTGTTTGCACATCATATGACGTGGTTGTTTTCTTGCTTATGGCAGGCTCGGAGTCAGCCCATAGTTGCTCCAGTGTATATCCTGGTTTCGGTTCCATATACTTTCGGTTCCACACTGCATGATGGGACCATTGAGGCGCGTCATGGTTGATTTCCACTGAATCCCTTTTCATGTCATATTCTTTGAGCATATCATCTAATTCTTGTAAGCTAGCAGCTCTGTGAATACAACATTGTCTGACAGCGCCATCGATGTGGAGTGGCCATCCCACGGGCATGTGGGAGTCTTCCAGGAGTCCGTCACCATTTTGCTCTATGATTGTACCCAACATGGGGACATCAATAGTTGCTTTGAGGCTGACTTGAGCACGTTCTCACTTCCATGTGTCAGGTGCTAAAAGGCCTCTGCCAGCCAACAGCCACGGCGGCCACATGGTGTGTTCTTTATTTCGCAAGAGAGACGGAACATATCGAGGGACGAAACTCTGCATGTGCTTTGAAGTTAAGGTCCCACACGGGGCATGTGTCCTCATTCTGGACTGCAGGCTTTCATGAAAGCAATGGATATCTTGGCTGGTGATCATCGCCAGCGTTTTTTGGTTTCAGCTCATTCAGTCTTGACGTGTATTATATAGATTCGAGTCCCCGTGTTGCTGCAGCGAGCTTCACCGGTGCTTTCCGGTGTTTCTCCCTGTAGGACTGCCTGGGGCGCCCGCGAGCAGCACAAGACTGCCAACATGGTTCGTCATTGGACAACAAGATGTGGTAACTCTGCAGCTTGTCTACTCTCTGGGTGAGTGGCAATTTTACCGTGGTTTTGCTACAATACTACAATTTTTTCTGGTACGTACTGTAACGCACTGCGGGTCCTTCAGGAACGATGACATCCTGATATGCCCTGAACAGTTCAGCAGTTTGTATTTCCTGCGAACCTGCTTTCTTGGACGCTACATTGCGACAGCACTGGTCCTTTGGCAAATGCAATGACAGTTTTTGCACTCAAGCTTTTTCTGCATGTTGCTCAGCTTTGCGGATACTGGCAAGTAAACCGCTGACTGTGATCACACAACGGATGGCTGCATCTCCCCTATGAAATTAGGGGCATGCTCCCCCGTTTGATTTCTTCTCGGTAATGGCATGTTTGGAAGCCGCTCCCTGGCCTTTTGCTTCCTCATTGTCATTGCTGGCCCCCCTTCCAGGGGGGTCCTGATTTCTTTGATCATTGGATTTGTGTTCGCAGTTGACAGTCAAGAGGATGATTATTACGTTCATGAAGGCCCACTACGAGCTGACCTGAGAGGACTCTGAGAGAGATTTCGTGGTAGTCTGCTTTCGTGTACAGCCAGGCTCATGCTTGGGTTAACCTCCGAGCTGAGTCTTTATGTCTGCCTGTGCAGCTGCGACACATAATTCGGTTGTTTGCATGTTTTTGATAGGGATGCAGTGGACTTTCCACTGCTTCCTGGTGCAAATCGATTCTGTGGTTGTTTTCGGTTGGGCTCTGGCCCCGTTTTGTGTTTGGTGTTTTCCTGTCTTTGTTTCGCTTTCTCCGCTGGCGAAACGCAAGTCTGGCTGGGGGATTTGCGGGTCGTCGCTTTGGTGTGGTTGTTGGTTTTTTGTTTTGCTACAATCGATTTGCTGATTTCAAGGACCGTGCGTCCTTGTACAGATGGTTTTGCTGCTTACTCACACGTAAGGACCGAGCCATTAGCGCGACATCGGCCAAACTCGAGGAAAAAAAATAGATTCGAGTCCCCGTGAGCCTTGCTTTGTCCTCGTGCCATTACGTTTTGCGTCCGAGGCCTGGCCTCGGGCAGGCCTCGGTGAGCCTCGGAGTGCCTCGAATGCCAACAAACCTGCTTCATCATGGCCCCAAAAACAGGGCCGAAAAAAGTGCTCAAAACATGGCTGCGATAGAGAGACCTCGACAGTAGCAAGCGGCCTTGGGACGCACAAAGAGAAAAGGTGTGTGTTGACATTCATGTTCAAGCTGCTGGGTCGCAAATCTGCTTGCAAAACATTTGCGGGCAGCAACGAAATTCTCCGATGGCTGACCCCATTTTTGGGTCCAAATATGGACCCCAAAATAGGGTCCAGAATTGGATCACATTTTCATTCCTTCTTTTAGGTCTTTGCTTGGGCCCCTTTTTGGGGTCCAGATTTGGACCCAAAAGTGGGGCCAGCCATCGGAAAATTTTGCTGCTGTCCGCAGATGTTTTGCAAGCAGATTTGCGACGCACTAGCATGAGCGTAAGTGTTAACACATGCTTTTTCTCTCTGTGCGTCCCAATTTGTTTCTTGTACAGTATGGCGTTGGACGGAAAAAAAAGCATGGGTTTCCCCGTCATTCAATTCCTCAAGCCCAGCCAGGTATGGAATGTGATCTATGCTGATCACAGAAGCAAATTCATTCATAGCAATAAACATGCCCTGACACTGGTTGCACTAATCACTTTGCAGGTTTACTTTTCTCCCCTATGAAATTAGGGACTGGAAGTTTTTCACTGGCTAGCGAAGCTTCCTGTGCGCCACCTACTGGGGGGGTACCTGGCACAGTGACCACCACGACATTCTTGCTCACGGAGAATATATGGTAACGATTCTGTCCATGGAGGCCTTCTGGACAAGCTGATCTGAGAGGACGCTGAGAGAGGCATAAGTTGCAGCCCCGTGCTCATGTACAGCTTCGGCACATCTATGCCAGAGTAGACAGGCAAACTTTTTAGGCCTTCATGTTTGCTTGAATGTCGTGGTTCTTAATTCATTTTCGCATGTTTTTGAGAGTGATGCAGTGGTCAAACCACTGTGTCCTTTGGCAAATCTTTTTGGTGGGTGTTTTTGTTTGGGCTCCCGCCCCTTATGTGTGTCTGGTTTGTTGTTTCTCTTGACGAAACGCAAGTCTGGCTGCAGGATTTGCGGGTCGTCTGGCTGGTTTGTGGGTTGTTTGGTTTGTTATGATTTGCACTTATTTCTGGACCTTTTTTGGTCCTTGTACAAAATTGCGCTTTACTGCTTATGCTCATGTAAGGACCGAGCCACAGTGCGACATCGGCCATACTCGAGGGAAAAAAATAACACTGGTTGCACTAATCGGCACCAACTCCTTGGCACAGTGCGTGATGATTTACCAGGCGACTCGATGGCTCAGTTGGTATAGCGTTGGTCTTGCCAGCGCTGACAGATTGCCGGTGGTGATTCGAATCCCTGCTGGTCCACTCGGGAGTCTCAAGTGCGACCCGCCGAAAGGCAACGGGCGCCGACCACAAAAAAAAGTGCGTGATGATTTACCAACAATTACAATTTCCTGCATGTAAGTGCCGTATCTGCTTCAAAAAAAAAATGACAAGGAAGGCAGAAGTTTCATGGGCGCGTCGTTGTTTTTGCCACATGGCACTGCTGCAACGGCGCAGCGCTTTGATGTTGTGACATAGCAACATGTGGCCCAATGTGTCCAAGAAGGGAAACCAAAAAACTTTAGTGGACGAAACACATGGAGCTTGAATCAGTTTTACTCCTGCTTTTTCATCTGCAGCAGGCAGGCTCCTAGGTTGCAGTAGGAGATGACTTAAAGACAATCAGCATGGCCAGCTGCATGTATGAAAGGGGACACCGACAAATCAACTGTTTCGCAAACAATGGCTGGAAATAAAACAGCGTAACAAGTTCTGCGTGGTTTGCCCGATTCAGACAAGATCCACAGCGTTGCATCACGAAACGTATCAAAACGCACTTATACAT
>CAMXCT020000136.1:0-20000 GCA_947184155.2 Cladocopium goreaui | reverse complement strand
CCATTGAACAAAATGGTGGATTTTATGTTGATTTGACCAACCCTAATGGGGGAAAATTGATTGGGATTCAATAGGGAATAGATCAATGGGATTAATTACCAATCACACTTTATCATAATAAACCACGGCCAATAGAGGTTTATGAACTTGGGTGTAGCTCTTGAAATGGGAGTATGGTTATTATGACCCCCGAATGGTTGGTGAATGGATAATTTCTGGCATTGGAATTAGCACATTATTGGTATTCGTGGATGCAGTCCCTATGGGTTTTTAATGTATGGATGTATGAAATATGTTTATGGATGCAATCCCATGGATGGGATTACGAACCGTTTTACGGATATTATTGATATGGGATGCATGGCACATGTTCCCTCCAATCATGTGATACTTGGGTGTGTCTGAAAATGAGGTATACCCACCGAAATAGTGTCTGAAGGTAAAATTACAGTTTGCCACTAAAGGTATGAGGTACCATATTTTCAAACAAACCCATCTTTATTTTGTTTGTAACCACATTTTTTGGTTTAACAAATGCTATATTTTCACCGTTTTAGTTGTATGTTCAAAAACTGGTCATCATTGCTGGCCATCGAATGACCAAAGTGGTCCCAAAATCTGTTGCAGGATATCCATCTGCGGAAACACTGCAGTATCATTTCCTGTCATTTTTGCATTTCAATCTTTGCACTTTTTTGATTTACCAGATTGGAGGTGCAGAATTTACCCATGTACCAATTCACCCTTGGAAGAATTGCAATTTGCCTTGGTTGTTAATACCGTCTAGCAATCAAACGTTGCTTCAAAATCCCCCAGCACTAGTTCCATGTTTGGTGACACCGCAGGATATACATTATCATTAACCCAGTTAGATTAATGTGAGTGATCTGTTATACCCTCTGGTAAACATACCAAAAACTATTGAAAATGACCCAGTCGAAATAGTTGATTTACCCATTAAAAATGGTGGACCTTTCCATCGTTTTTTGTAAACGTTTACCAGATGGTAAAATCCCATTAGATCCCATTAAACCGCCATAAAAATCCCATGTAAATCCCATGTAAATCAACTATCAATGGGCCATTTTCCATGGTTTTTTGTAAACGTTGACCAGGCCGGGTATCTCCAGGGGCCCAGGGCTATCGCCCACTGGGATGATCGATCTCCATTACCAGGACGACGTGGTGATCTGCTGCGCCGTGCGGACGGCCCTGTGTAAGGCGAAGCGAGGATCCTTCAAGGCGTCGGAAAAAGATGGGGGATTTGGCCATGGGATTTTGGGATGATTTCGATTTGGCATGGGATGAGAACGACATTTTTTTGGGGATTTGGCATGGGATTTCACCAGATTTGGCATGGGATTACCACGACGATGTTTTTTTGGATGGGATTTGGAGATGGGATTTTGGATAGGATTTACATGGATTTACTGATCATTCTGAATTGGTGAATAAAATTCAATGATTTACCTGATAGTTCGTCATTGTGACGTATTGAAGAATATTTTAAGAAACAGTTGGATATTGGGAATACCTCCCAAAAACAATATTTAGATAAGAAGATGTAAGGAACTCTGTGTGACCCACCAGAATAATCTAATGTGAGTTTTGTTGCAAAGAAACACCAAAAAGAGGAAAAATCACTTGCAATCAGTGAGGGACCGATGATTGTTGTGTCACTGACATGTGTAGTTGCTGTTCCGATGCAACTTTTCATCACCGTGATAAAATACCAAAGCAAGTGGGTGTTTAACCACCAATGAGAAGTGCCAAATACGGAGTGACTAGTCGAGACACATGGATGTGAACCAAATGGGCTAAGAATTACAAACAAAGAGGGGTTTCATGGGGTTTCAATCCAGTTATAAAATTGCAATTCATTTATATATATATAACTAAGAAAACAGTAGTTGCAAAATTTCAAATTGCCGAATTCATCTCATGGTTCATGAAAATCCTTGCGAAAAAAAACAGGGTTGCTGCACCCCATGATAGGTGAATTACATTTCATGATAGCCACAACAGGGGGAAAATAAGTCCTACACATTTTACCCCTCAAACATATCTGAAGGGCTGCCTACATGTATACCCGAATTTTTATTGGGTATATTGGGTTTGGAAGATCATTTTTTCCGTGTTGCAGGACACAGCCCCCGAACTTTTGCTCGCAGCAGTCTTCAAGGAGGACTGGGCACTGATGGGTCGGGATGAGAAATTCCTATCGAATCCCCGTGGTTTACACATGAAAATCACTGGGATCAATGGATGAATTTATATTTTTATAGGTATTGATCCATAGCCATATAATTTTTCGGTTATGAACCTGCCTGGCTTATTGGGGACTACGAACTAAGTGACTAAGCCATTTTTTTTTTGCGACATCACCATGACTCATTTCCCGGCAATATCATGGGATGGGACAGCAGCCGACCTTGGTGGGTTGGGCCACCATTTTTGGACCCCCAACTTGGGGTTGGTAGGTCGATCTCAAGAAGAGGAATATACATGACATTTATGTGATATTGATGTGGATTCAATGAGGGCTTCACTTTTAAACCTTTTTTGGAGTCTTACTGGGTTCCAGTTATTGAGACAACATGAGACAACCTGTTCCTGGAATTGCTGAGTGGCATTGTTGTTGTCAGGTGGTGGCTCGGACCAAAGTGAATCCGAAGGACATTGGAGACATTCAGATTGGCTGCTCGTTCTCTCAAGTTGTGGAATTGGGGTGACAACGTTTTTTTTAAAATCTACATTTTACTCCCGACACTAGCCATGTGTCCTTTTCCAAGAGCTACAAGCATACTGTCAACCTTCATTACTGCACAAGTCGTTTG
The DNA here is from genome assembly GCA_947184155.2 of Cladocopium goreaui. Classification (NCBI taxonomy): domain Eukaryota; class Dinophyceae; order Suessiales; family Symbiodiniaceae; genus Cladocopium; species Cladocopium goreaui. The sequence goes on along the minus strand of CAMXCT020000136.1, from coordinate 17,163 downwards.
CGGGAATATTTTGTTTGCTTTGCACCAGGCCCACACCCACTGGAGTTTTCTGCGCGCAGGGAGTATGGGCGGTGGACATGATTCAACTCAAATGATATTGTTCTTGTATAGTGACGTGGCAAACACATAACGACTGCCTAAAATATTGGGATAGGGATAGGTTTTGTTTCCTCTATCCCCAAAATGGGACAATTTGTAAGGGGTTGTGGTTCATTATTGGGTTTACAAAATTATGTCGGGCATACTTGATTTCAAATCTGAGGCAATGTGTTGCAGCCCGGCGCCAGTGGGCTCACTTCCCGTGGCTTGTTTCGCACACAAGATTTGGATGGCCTTATTTAAGGCCTGGATTCGAGAAAAGGTGAGTTTCTAACTGGGATTTACCCTCTGGTATATTAACATAGACCCTGGCAGATAGAGGTTGGAAGACTAGTTTCCACTATAAATGGGTCATTTTCAGGGTCTATGTTAATTTACCAGAGGGTAACGGGATTTCGTGGGGATTATTTTCCGCTGCATGGTATATATCCTCTGGTCATGTCACATTGAGGTGGAAGCCAGGGCCATGGAAATAGATGATTTACGTATTAAAAGTGGTGATTTTCCATGGCTATGTTAAATTACCAAAGGGTAACCATGACTTAACTAGGGTCTAACCATGAAGTCAAAGGGGGATTCACTGGTTCACCAAAAAAAGAGGGATTCACCTACGAAAACGGAGGTTAAATCCAATAAAGAGATGAATGAACCAAGAGCAATGGCATGGTAGTCCTCCAGAAATTCAACCTGGCAGCAAGTCTCCCCTTTTTGTCCCAAATGCTGGTGGATCATCAAAGACCGGGGTAAGACATGTTTAGTTTATTGGCCTATTTGAGAAGTGGATCATTCCAAGCGCTCAGCTTTAAAATCAAATAATCAACCTGGGGGCAATACAAAGCCAACAAGGGTTCACGGGTCATCAGCAGACTTGAGAAGATGATTCATACTTGCAGTTGTAGGTTCTGCGATGTACAACAGTGGAAGCAACCATGGTTGGTGACCACTTACTACCACATGACCATATGTTTTAATCTTCTGTTAGCCTTTGTTTCATTTTTCCCTCCAATGTACATAGGTTGTCTGAAAACAGGTTACCACAAAAATTGCTGCGTAGTCAGCATTGACCCCATGAAAAAGCTGCCTTTAAAATTCAGGGTGAATCACTTATTTTACAGACAGACCCAATCATATATGTTGGATATATTAGTGACTATATATATATATGTATATGTATATGTATGTATATATATATACATATATATATATATATGTATGTGTATGTATCTGTAGATGTATATGCATATTATATATTATATGTATACACACATACACCTCATTATAGTCCCCACTAGAATCACCTTATCCCACTGGCTCGTCCCCGATGGGGATCCATAGGATTTTCAACGAGGCATGGGACAGTTCATTGCCGAGCTGCCCTACGAGATTCCCTTGAGCACCGTCACCCTTCGCGATGTCTGCAGAAAAAATGATGGCTAAATGGGATATAAAACCTGGGTGGTGGTTTCAAACATGGGTTTAGTATGGGGTTTCATGATGGTTAATGATGGTTAATTAATCACGGTTAATAATGGTTAATAGGATATATACAGTGTATATAAATAATATACTGATCTCTGCAAGAATAAATGGGGTGTAGGCATATTTTCATATTAAAAAAAGGCACTACAAGCTCAAGCGATCAATTTTGGGTGGTTTTTGTGGCCTGGTTTGCTAAGGCATCCAAGATGGGTTAAAATCTTGTAGATCCCATCGTTGATCGTCCAAGTTATGAGGTACTCCAAGTGGCGGCTTGTGCGGAAAATCTCATGGCACACCATCCCTAAGTGAAATTAAGTAGGTGTGCAGAATTGGAGGGTTCACCATTAGGATTTTTTTTGGGGCAATCTAATGATGTACCCTCTGGTAATTTAACATGGCTATGGAAAATCACCATTTTTGATGGGAAAATCCACTATAGATGGCCATTTTCAATAGCTATGTTAGTTTACCAGAGGGTACTTGGTAATTGGAGTTTATGAAACTAGGAATCTACCGGTATATGATGTAAAAAGATGACTCCGAGTCAGGGTTGATTACTTGATAGTTTATGGCATTGTGACCACATCACTGGGCATGACCCATTCCTTCGGGGAAACTGGGATGAAACACGTCGCACACGTGGGGACATTGGCGTTTCAGAAACACCACCTACCTACACTTTGTTCCGGTTGGTGTTCAAACCTTCTAGGCTGGCCTTCTAGGCTGGTTCTACCCCCGGTTGCTGCCAGCTTTGACCATTCACCTTTCGACCCTGTTTGAATCCCAGCTTGGTGAAATCGGTAGTTTTATGCTTGGCTCAACTAGTAATCAGACTCTGCTTGGATACAATCTCCCAAGTTTTTGTTAGTTGATCTCTCCATTTCTTGGTACCTAATACCTCTATTTTGATGGTTCCTATCCCCCATCGGTTTGTCTGGAAATGTGGTTCCCACATTTTGATGAGGAAATGATGATCAACCATGGGATGGAATGGAGTCTTCCCCTGAAAGTCAAACCCAATTGTTGTTGGTTGAAACTCACGTGTATCCCCCTGTCGTTCTAGGGTTGCAAGTCAAGTTGATCCCCCCAACAAGTTGAACCGTTTGAAGCCGCCCGAGTCAGCTGCCAACACACTTCGCAGGTGAACCGTCAATGCAGCAGCAGCTTGCAAGCCACAGCCAGCATTGCTGCCTTCATTAAGGCCACCTATTGGGACCTGTTTGGAGAACCCAAAAAAAGGCTCCAAGGTAACTGGGACGGCTGTGACAAAGATGACAAGAACCGATCAATTAGGTATGGCTTGTTGAAGGAAAATTAGGATAAACCGATAAAGCTGTAGATTTAGGATGATTTAGGGCAACCATATTTTCAGACACACCCAAATCTGTTCTGGGAGGCAGTTTCAAAGTGGGGAACTGCCACTTGCAGCGATCTACTTAGGAACAGGACCCAACATTGGCATGTAATTCAGAATTTCTTAATGGAAATATGGGTGGTCTAAGTTTTAAATGAGCTATATACTACTGAAAATCTGCTGCTTTCCCGGCCTAAAAAACATGATCCAAACCCATCAGGGTTGCTCCCAACACCCCAGAATCGTTTGGGGATTTTGGGGAAACATTGCGTAGATCAAGAGGCAAACAGACCAAAAAGATACCACCGAAAAGTGGCTCAGATTTACATCTAACAGGTCGGAGAACTCTTGGTTGATCTTGGTTGTGCCCATTCTATGGGTCTGTGGGTCTGTCTGAAAATGGGCCCCCCATTTATGGCAATTTATTTTGGGGGATGATGATCCTTGGTGGCATTGGTGGTAGCCCATTTTCAGACAAACCCATATCCTACTTTTGGTTACTGTACATCATATGGATGTGGGTCAAAATGGAAGATCGATGTGGGACCACAGATGTGAAAGTCTAGTTTAGTATTAACCATCCATAATTTTGAGGTACCTAATTTTGACCCATACCCATATCCAATTATTATTGAGATGATTATCATCTTGGCTGACCCTGCCAGGCTGGTGTCATTGATGTGGGCCTTGCTGGTGGCGTAGAGAACATGAGCATGTGCCCTGCAGTGCATGGGGTGACCGGGCTTTTTGTTAGAGGAGTATGGTAAAAAGACAACAAACTTTTTGGGTCATAAATTGGCAATGTTCAATCGTCATACTCAGATCTCAATGTTTGAATATTGAAACCTTCCAATTTTCGCTGCCTCTCAACGCGACGTGCCATGCCACTTGTGCCATTTTTGGGGAGGTTCCCCATGATGGCCACCATCGACATTACGAAGCTCTCAAAGGATGTCTTGGATTATCCAAATGCCGAGGCGACAACCGGGGCTCAAGTTGCGTAGTGAGACCAAAAATTCATCATCATCCCATTCCCCCAGAGCTCGGGTGATCAAGGCATTTTCGGATTCTCAGAGGCCTGCTGTATCTGTTTTTATCAGTGTGATAACTGAAGTGTCTCCAACTGGAGGCTTGCCTGTCACATCAGTTTTTGCTGGAAAAGTGTCTTCCTGAGCTTGGGAGTCTTCATGTGTTGTGCTGGGTCATGGTCTCATGGTAGACTCAATGTCCCCCGAATACAAAACATCCCCAAACGAAACCATGGTGGATGTAGGGAATTTCCATATGATTAAGATCATAGAAGGGGGGTGTTTACCATCTGGTTATTTAACATAGCCATGGAAAATCCCTTACAAATGGAGGTTTCGTTCGCTGGGAAAATCATCTATTTCTATGGGCCATCGAAATCCCATGGCTATGTTAGTCATAACCAGAGGGTATCAACTTAGCTTATTCAGAGGGTAAACCTCCATTTTCCTATGGGTTTTCCTATGGTTATACCACTATAATCCTATAAAATTGGATGGAATTAGTTTACCAGCTCCAGAGGCGTGCTTCCTGCCTATGGGCCTCACCAGTGAGAATGTGGCGGCGGCCTATGGCATCCCCAGGGATCGTCAGGACATCATGGCTGCGGATTCCCACAAGAAGGTGGGCTCCGGCCATGGATTTTCCATAAGATGGTCGAATTTTTGATGATTTGGGGGTGCATCCATTTCAAGAACCCCCAAATTGGGTTTAAAGCACACAAATCTCTCTCTCTCTATATACATACATATATATATATATGTATATGTATATATGTACGTATATATGTATATATATATGTATATACGTATATATATATATACACACAAAACATCTCCAGCATTTTTGGTCGCAGGCTTTGGAGGCGCAAAAGCAAGGATGGTTCAAAGAAGAGATCGTCCCTGTAACCGTGGAGAGCAAGGGCAAGGCGCACCGCCTGAAAAATGGGGAAATTTTTCACAGATATTCCACAGAGTTTTGCCGGACCTGAGACCTGTCATTTTTCCTGGGGGGTCAGTTTGGGGGCCACTTTTATAGCTGCAGTTCGTGCACAAAGCAAAGGAGAGCCAGGGCCAAGAATCAATCCTATTTCCTTTGGAGAAAATCATTAATCAACTTTTTTTGGCTTCGACTTCACTTTCGGGTAAAGCTGCCCCCCAAAAGATTCAGAACGTTCCTTTTTTTCCACCTGTCCCTTGAAATATTTGAGGGCATCTTTTTTGGTGTAAAGTGGGTAAACCCTGATTTTCTGGGCCAGGACGGCAGCGTCAAGAAGACGGTGGTGGACAAGGACGAAGGCCCCCGCGCCGGGGTCACTGCCGAAAGTCTCGGCAAGCTGAAGCCGGTGCCTGGGAGGAAATGGGTAGATCTGCATAGCAAACTGTTAGCCTCTGGTTATTTAACGGTTCGTGAACCAGAAGAACACCATTTTTAAGAGGTAAATCTTCCTGAATCATCTATTTTTTAATGAGCCATGGCTTCCATAGCTATGTTGAACAGAGGGTAAATTACCGGGTGATTTACTATCCACTATGGATTATTCCAACCACCGGAAGGGCTTGAAGCACATTGAACAACCACATCCGAGGCCTTCAAGGCGGGTGGCAGCACCACGGCGGGCAACAGCAGCCAGGTGACCGATGGAGCTGCTATGGTGCTCTTGGCCAGGTGGGGATTTTCAGGTCATGGCCCGGTGGAGTCAATTTTTGGTGGGAAAATCTCCCCTATGTTTTGCTGCGGCATCGGCAACTTCGCTGGTCAACTGGTATGCCATGCCCAAAAAGGTGGAGAATACCGAGTGCCATTTTTGGGTTGCCATTTTTCGGAGAAAGAAATCGACCCGCGCCAAGCGCTGGCGCACAGGCGTTCGGTGGCCAAGAAGTTGGGTTTGCCCATCCTGGCGCGTTTCCGTAGCTTCGCCTGTGTCGCTTGGCGAAGGAACGTTGGGAGATTTGAAGATGGGAAGATGTGTAGTAGTGTAGTGTTAAAAGCCCCGAAAAGGTTCAGACGTTCGGTTAATTCTGACCACAGATTTCAGGATTGGATTGTTACCAGATTCAACTGGAGGGCCCAGTTTTGCTGGTCTATTGTTATGATGGTGTTGGAGGATTAAAACAGCTAGATAGAACAAAGAAATAGGTTTTCTCGCAATGAGTATGCGAATCCATTTCAAAGGCAAATCCAGATGCCACCTAGTTTTGTGGATATGGCAACCATGCCATTCTCTCATGGCCCTGGGGTGTTTGTGATTTTCGCCGTGCTTTCAACGAATAGAGTGTTCGTCACTGCGGTGTGTCTAGTTTTTCTCCAGCGCTTCACGTGACCAATGAGCACAGGCAAAAATTTGCAAGACCCAGGTAAGTAAACGCTGCTCGACATGTCGCTTCCGCACATTCTTGGGGCACCAAATCTTCAGCCATTCCCATCTCTGGTTTTTTGTCCAGGTTGGAGATCCCATTGTAGATCCACTTTTGGACAACATTTTTTAAGCCCATGATTAGGGAAACCCCCGGTGCTCATAGCTCATAAACCCACCTGTGTTTCTGATCCCTTGACCTTTTCAGGTGGGTGTGGATCCTAAACTGATGGGCATTGGCCCTGCTTTCGCCATTCCTCCAGCACTGCAGCAGGCCGTGTGGCAAGGGTGGAAATGGGTCTCTCTGAAAATGGGGTATAGCATTGTCTAATAGGGACAAGACTGATAAACCGATATAACCGATGAAGCATCAACTTTTTAGGCACTCTATTTTCAGACAAACCCAAGTCTTGAAGTTATGAACTCAACCCATTCCTTTTGAAGTATTAAACCACAACAATCCTTGCTGATTTGTCTGACACATGCCAATTTGTTCTTACAATAAAGGCTCCAAGTCCAAGTCCTTTTGGTTCAGGCTACATCTAAGTTTTTTTTAAAGGAATCTCCTCACACAGGGATTCTCATTTTATTTAGCGGTAAACCCACCATGAACCAGTGGGACCAGTGACGTGGAATCTGTCTGCAGGCGGGGCTGAAGGTGGAGGACATCGACATCTATGAGATCAACGAGGCCTTTGCCTCGCAGGCCACCATGTCGGTGGATCACTTGAAGATCCCCATGGAGAAGGTGGGATGAGGAATGGAAACGATGCCGATGCCACTGGAGTTTTCCGATGAATGAATTTCAGGAGGGTAAAAAGAATGATGACATGAAGATCATGAAGGAAAACAGCCGGAAATTCATGTGCAAATGATGTTTTTTTGCAACTAGCCATGCTTGATTACCGGCCAGAACGTGGTTCCACTCTGTTTATTGAAGACTTTGTTGAAGTATTTAAGGTTGATTGCCTGAACATAATGCCCACCCCCCATGGTTCATGATACTTTTGCCAGAACAACATGCTATAAATTGGGAGGCACTCCATTTTCAGACAAACCCATGTATCACATTGTTGCTCATATTCATCTCCCACGATCCAAAAAAGTGATTTTCAAGATCTTATATCAATATTTTCTGAGATATCCCATGAAATATCCCATTAGATCCTTTTTTTTTTGCCATGAATTTTCCCGTTTTGTGTCCCGTTTTGATTCCATGATTTTTCCCACGACATATCCCCGGCTTCTGAGGTGAACCCCAAGGGCGGCGCCATCGCCCTGGGACATCCCTTGGGAGCCACGGGCGCGCGACAGATCGCCACCTTGTTGCCCGAGTTGAAGCGACAGGGCAAGAAGCAACTTGGACGACTTGGCTCGGTGTTGGGAAGGAATCGGGGGGATCCAACGGATGGACATTATTTGCCATTTTTTTCGGACTAGTGATAGATCTTGACTATTTATACTCGACCTACTCGACTAATCTATACTAATCCATAGAAAAAGCTTCATTTTTAGCATTGGAAATATTCTGTAAATATGCTGTACAGCTATGTACAGCTATGGTGCTGTTGAGAATCACAATCCAGAACTCTGTGATTACTCAATGAGACTCACAAAGCCAAAAAGATGTCAAGGCCGAGATTTGGCTGGTACATTTAACATTCGGGGTCCTTGTTGTAACGTAGCACATTCGGCTCGATATCGGGTCATTCGCCTCATGATTTGCGTAGTTTTTATGGATGGGGTGAAATCATATCACGGTGATATCATTGATGTTTACGAGAAAGCTTGACTTGCCAACAAAAAATCACCTGGCAAAGCCTGCTGATTTCGGGATCTTGAAACAAGTCTTGTTTCTTTCCATGTCGGATATCATGATCGGATAGTGAGATCACAGTAGTTCAACCGCGTTTACGGTTGGACACTTCTGAAATTTTGCAGTTTTTGGATGCTCTGATGGCATCGATGTGAACTCCAGAAGTCTTGAGACTGCAGCTGGGTATTTTGAAAAACCCCTGAGACGGTCAAACCCACAAGAGACCGCCACAAGGTGTAGCTAAGGACAAGAGAGATCCTCAGAGGATAATTTTTTTGGAGGCCTATTTTTTTTTGGAATTTTTTTCTTTTACGTTTTTGGATTTTTTTTTGGGTTTCTTGTTTTATCTTGCTTTCTCCTTTTTTTTGCTTTTTTGCTTTTGTGCTTGTTTGTTTTTTTTTTGTTTTTTTTGCTTGTTTGCTTTTTTTGCTTTTTTGCTTTTTTGCGTTTTTGCTTTTTTTGCTTTTTTGCTTTTTTGCTTGTTTGCTTTTTTGCTTGTTTGCTTTTGTGCTTTTTTGCTTTTTGCTTTTTTTGATTTTTTGCGTTTTTGCTTTTTTGCTTTTTTGCTTGTTTGCTTTTTGTTTTTTTGCTTTTTGTTATTTTTGCCTTTTTTGCTTTTTTGCTTTTTGCTTGTTTGCTTTTGGCTTTTGGCTTGCTTTCCATGGCTTTTGGTGGTATTTTTAGTATGTCAAACTTGCACATTTTTCAATACACTAGTTTGAATCGACTATATTCATATGTATATATATATTTATGTTTAAATTAAAATATATATATATATTTACATATATATATATGTATATGTATATATAAATATATATATATATGTATATGTATATATATATGATATATGCATTTAAATACAGACTTGTATATTTATATCTAGATATATTTATATTATTTATATTTTCTACTTATATATTTTTTTTATATATACATATTATTACTATTTATGTTTAAATTCAAATATATATATATATTTACATATATATATACATATATATAATTACATATATATATATAATTACATATATATATATTTACAAATTATTTACATATATATTTACATATATATATAATTACATATATATATATATACATATATATATATATGTAAATATATTTATATATTTATATTTATGCATGTATATATACACTTAAATATATATTATATTGATATATTTATATTTACATATTCATATTGATATATTATATATTTATATTTATATTTATTTGTTTATTTTTATATATTTATATTTACATATAAATATATATTTATGTACCTATATATATACATTCATATGTATATATATAAATCATATAAATGTATATATATAAAGAAGTATGTATCTATAAGTATATGTACTGTATTCCACATGTTTCCAGGGTGCATGTCGTGTAGTCTATACACCTTGAGTATCACATTCAACCCAGCACCTTGCATGTAAAATAGGTGTTTCCAATCTGCTTTGGGGGGGAGGCGCTGCGCCCTTGTTTTTGTTTCGACCTAATACCTACATAGGTACATGCATGAGTATTGAGCACATTTATATGCGCCCTTCAAGGCTCAAGAGGTATATAGAGTAACCCTGTAGACAAGCACAGACCGGCAACAGGCTGAGTAAAACAAGTGCTGTCATTGGGGAAGACGCCTTAGCTGATCTTGAAGTAGACGCTAGGGCCCCTCTTCAAGTGGTAGCGGAGCTGTGATCCCTCATTGAGGGTGAGCTCCAGGTAGAGCCCAAGCAATGGCAAGCCATGGCTATGATGATGATGACTTCGACATTGTCGATGCAAATGAATGGAACCAATATGACTCTTATGCAATGAGAAGAGCACCCCAGCATACACAGATTCATATGACGCAACAGATGACCACAAAGGTTGCTCCAGCCTATGATGGGCGAACCAGCTTCTTTGCTTTTGAGGATGCAATTGATGACTGGTGTGACATTACGGAGTTAGAACCAGAGAAACGTGGTCCAGCATTGCGCAACAGACTGGAAGGAGATGCTCAACAATACAAGAGGCTATTGGATAGAGAATTACTCAGGGATCCCTATGAAGGAGGGGCTTATTTCAAAAGATTTCTACGACCTCATTTCATCAAAGGTGCCCAGAACGTGTTCTTATACCGTTTCATGCAGTTCATGAAGTTCAACAGAGGAACCATGGATCTTCAGAAGTGGATGACTAGATTTCAACTCACTGGCAATAGACTTATTGAGTCTTGGATGGATTTACTTCCAGAAGTAACAGTGACTAGTCCTGAAGCAATTCTGTTTGTTCAACAACGACGTCAAGAACATGAACGAGATCAACAAGAGAGAGCTGAAGTAGCAGCAGCCTCAGGAACACCCCATGTAGCTGTTCCTTGGACAGATGAACTGGCACTAGCGGCATTCAGACAATTTCAGGAAAATCGTAGAGAAGCACAGCGACAAGCATTCCCACTGGGTGAAAATTTGCTAGCATTGATTTTTGTAAGTCTAGCTGACCTGAGTCAAGATCAGAGAAACACACTCACAAGTATCATGACACATCGTGGACGAACCCTCGATCGATACAGCATTCAAGAACTACGTGACCTGTTCTTGGAAATGTTCTGCACTACCAAAACAGCAGTTGACAATCCATTGATGCAACCCTCTGGCATGGCACAGAGAAGATCTTTCCTCGTACTGGATGAAGGTGAATTAGAAGGAACCGACGGCTATTGGGCCGAAGATGAAGAAGACGGCGCAGAAGGATTCCTGGATGCTTTAGAAGATGTTTTCTGGGTTTATGATGACGCCAACTTCACATGGTATCAGAGAAGGTTCCAAGGCAAATACATCAGACGAGGCAAAGGTAAAGGAAAGAGAAAAGGAAAAGGAAAAGGCAGAGGAGGACGAAGATTCTTCAGATCAAGAAAAGGAAAAGGCCGAGGAAAAGGAAGAAAGAAAGGCCGCTCTCACATGGTGAGTGAAGAAGGTTATGAAGATGAATGGCAAGATGATGAATGGAATGAAAACTATGACGGCTATTGGGCCGATGATCAAACCTGGAATGAAGGCTATTGGGCCTATGATGATTCATACTACATGGATGAGTATGGATATTTCCAGAGGAAAGGAAAAGGAAAAGGAAAAGGAAAGAAAGGCAAGAAAGGCAAGGATGATGATGGAAAAGGAGGAAAGCCAGGAGATGGAAAAGGCAAGTCGAACTATGTTCAACCTCAGACCACATCAGCTCCTGCCATACAGAATCAACAAACTCAACAAGCTCATTATTCTTCTGCAGCTTCAAGTTCTGGTCATGGTTTCTTTTCATTTGGAACAACTGAACCAGCACGTGTTGATGTTGCAGAGACAGAGCCAGCTCGTGTTGATGTTTTGACATCCACGTATTCAGCACAAGATGAACAACGACGCACTCGTCGTGGAGGACAGAACCAACGTGATGCAAGAGCACATCAAAACAGGAGAGAGATGAAGAGATTCCCTGTTCTGATTGGAGAAGTTGGTGCACTACGACAAGGTGTACAACAACGTCCAGCTGTAGTGCCCAGGCAAGTTGGTCTTCAAGAAGGTGAGGCTTCATGGAAGCCATTGGCAGAAGGCACATCATTGTTTTCACATGGATGCTCTACAGAGATAGAGGAACCATCACAGCAGAGTGCTTTTTCATTTCATACTGTACAAACTGATCTGGCATGTGAGAATGGACTAGCTTTTCACACAGAGAATTCTGCACCACCAACTGTGTGTATTCTGGATCTTGGATGCACAAGAGCTATGGGCTCTCGACGAGCAGTTGAAGCATTTTGCAGATATGTTGACTCACATCCCAACAGTGGACTCTGGTATGAAATTCAGCCAACAAGTTCAAGATTCTTCTTTGCAAATTCACAACAATCAAAATGTACTGAGAAGCTCGTGATATTCATGTATGATCATGGATGGAACACTCAGTTTACAGAATTCGACATTGTCGAAGAAGGTGATGTCCCATTGTTGATGTCACTTCCACAGATGAGAAACCTTGGATTTCAATTTGAACTTACTCCAGAGAAGGCTTATTTGTCCTGTGCACGTATTGGCATGAGAAAAATGGTTTTGAGGACAGCCATCAGTACTCATCTCATTCTCGACCTACAAGATGTAGCATGGTACATGAGCCAAGTTCATTTCAAGACTCCACAAGTCAAAAGTTTCTATTCACAACACGATCACTTTGAGTACAGTCAGATTGCTGTCAAACAAGATGATCATGAAGGAGAAGCTTTGGTGACTGGTGACTACTGGCAGGTTGATCCACTACGTCGTGAACTCATCAGGCACCACAAGGACAAGAGAATGAACTTACATGAGATGACTCGATCAGAGAAAACTCCAATTCCAAAAGATCAACTTCTTGATGAGAGAGAAACCCACATGGAATTCCAGAAGAGCAAGAAGAAGGTTCTTCACAAGGACAACTGGCGCACTGAGAAGAAGAGGTTTTCTGAACAGAGTGAAGAGTTCTGGAAGGGCAAGACCATCTACAAGATCAAGGAGGACTACGTGATCCCAGATGACATTGTCAGAAGTGACATTGATCGTGCAAGGCCCTTTCGTGGAAACATTGATGATCTTTTTCACCCTGAGTCAGCCTCTTCAGTGCCATCAGGTGTACAGAAGAAGAAGCCAAGCTCCTTAAAGAAGGAGGAAGGCAACCCGATTTCAAATGGACCAGGCTCGAAAAAGATTGAGGTAGGTCCACCTGCAGCCAAAAGACACATAGGTAAGCAGAAACCTCAGGTTGTCGATGACTCTCAATCAGGTTCATCAAGAAAGAAGGTTGTTGTCTCCTATCCCAAGCTTGATGAAGAAGATGAGCTTGACAAAGTAGCTAGGGAATTAGGTTTGGACAAGATTGATTCAGATGAACCTCAAGTCATTGAACCAAAACATTCTGCACCTGCGCGCAACCGTGGTAAGCAAGATTCAGAAAGTCAAGTTGAGAAACTAGGTAGTGATGCTCTTGAGCCCAGGCGAGTTTCGATTCCACTGCCTGGTAGTGAAGTGCAAGCCATGACACCAGCATACAGAAAGATGCTCAGGAAACTGGAGGATAGTGTGGAACTTTACAAGCTTCACATTAAACACTATCACATGTCTCCTACTCAATTCAGACGAAGGACTTCCATGTTAAGACTTCCTGACTCTGTTTATCAAAAGTATGAGGAGATGTACAACAAGTGTCGTGTGTGTAGTACTTCCATTGCACCACCGCCGCGAGCCAGAATTTCAGGCATACGATCCACCAACTTTGGAGATGTTATCTTTGTTGATCATGCTGAAATTCAGTTGAGGAAGAACAAGTACATGGTGTTGCTTGTTCTTGATGGTGCAACCAACTTACTTTGGGCTACGGCACAAAACTCACTGAACAACAAGGAGACCATTCAGGCTCTAAGGTTGTGGAGTGATGAACACAATTGTATGCCTAAAGCCATCGTAGGTGATGAAGCTTTCTTTCAAGAAGACTTTCTGACTTATTACCGAACTCATGGTATCAAGGAATGTCCCTGTGGTTCAAGAACCCCATGGCCTAACAGAGCTGAATCAGCTGTCAGACTTTTCAAACGACAATGGCAAATCATGTCCAAGAACCTTGAAGATGATAGGTTCAAAGGAATCACCATCAGAGAAGCTGTGAAGCGTACTGTTTGGGCCAGAAACACTCAACTCACTGTTAGTGGTTATTCTCCTTTGGAAATTGCCACTGGTAGAAGACCACCAGATCTTCTGGATATTGAGACTTCTGATCCTGCTCAACTTAGTGTTGATCCTTTACCTGAAGACAAAACACAACTCGAGTTGCAAAGGTTAGCACTGAGGGCACATCAGGAAGCCAGACAAGCTGCTGACCTCAGACATGACATGGCCAAACGAACAATGCCATCAGATGGACCTTACAAACCAGGTGACAAGGTTTTCGTTTGGAGGTCCCCTGTCAATGCTAATGCTATTGCTTCAAAGGCATGGAAGAAGGAAAGATGGATCAGAGGTACTGTTATCTCTCAAGAAGGTGCTATGGTCAATGTTCATGTTGATAACGCAGTCATGCGTGTTAATCAATCGAAGGTGAGACGTGACCATGATGAATGGCATGATGTTGCTGTTCCTGGACTTGACACATCAGAACCTGTTCCACTTGCAGTTGAAGATGAAGATGACTATGAGCCAGATATCGCTGAATATGCTGAAGCCTACTTAGGTGAACAAGCTCACTGGTTTAGTCAAACTGGCAAGTGTGATGTTGTGGAACTTTTCAGTAGCAACACTGGTCTTAGTTGGCACATGGCACGATTGAACATGAAGGTTGGTGAACCCATTGACCACAAGCATGGTTGGAGTTTCAACAGTAAAAAGAAACAAAACCAAGTTTGGAAACAACTTGAGAATCTTGATCCTGAATATGTGTTAATCACAAATCCTTCACCAAATTCCTGGAAATACTCGGTATTCAAGTTTTGCCTTGATGTGATGAAATGGCAAGCTGACCGAGGAAAAGGTTTCTTGGTGATTGCACCACCTGATTCAGGATTTGCTCAGGTTTTTGGCTTGGAAGAAATTTCAGAAGGACAGAATCAAGTATCACATTGGTTGTTTCAACCTTGACATGACAAATTACTGTCGTTGTGATCCTTCAATCAAGAACTTGCGTGTGTATTACAATCATGATGAAGACTTTGACATGTTGGAACCACAGCATGCCTTCAATAGAGAAGGGAAGCTTTGGAATGATCCACAATGGAAGGTCTTACCATCTCACTTGTGTTCATTCATTGCGCAGTTCACACAACTTGTACCTTTGCAGAACATGAGACAATGTTTCTTGTTTGAAGATCTGTTGGAACATTTGATGATGGAGCATTGACTTGCATCATGTTGAGACCTCTATTCCAGTGCCATTGAAGCACATTCTTCCACAGAGGTTTACCACTCAGTTACTTGTTCAAACATTGAGGAAGATTGATCAGTTGCCAAGGAGTACAGAGGCTAGTGTCAGAGAATCAACTGACCCCAGAATCATTGAATTGATTCCTGGACTTCAAGATGTCAGAAAGAAGACATTGCCTCAAATGTACTTTGAAGATTGCAGTGTGTTCAGAGGAACTTATGGAAGAGTGAATCCTTTGTTTCAACATCCTGAAGATGCTGTCCTACTCATTTGGAAACCTGGTGACTATGATCATGTTTACTTCATGTTTGTGTCACAGTTGTATCCACATCATGAACAGTTCAAAATCCATGAATGGAGTATGATCGTCTTTTCACAAGAAACGACTGGCGCTATCAAAAGGAGAGTTGAAGATCCTCCTAGTTTAAGTAGCACACCACCAAATGGTGACGATCCCATTCATCCAGATCAGCATGGTGATGTTCCACCAAATGATGATGAGATGTTGAGTGGTGATGAATCAGATGATCCTCTGGATGATGATAATCAACCTGATTACAATACTGGACCTGATCCAGGTGATGATGATGATCAAGAGTACATCATTCCAGATGATTATGGACCACCACCTGATGATGATTTGGATATGCCAGGAATACAGGACTCGGGGGAAACACATCAACCAAGTTCACCATCACCTCCGTTTTCCAATCCTGACATTCCAATCGAAGAGATTGCTGATCCTGGACAAGATGACGATTCTCCACCAGGACCTGATCCGACGTCAGAGCCTATCAGGGTTCAAAGGAAACAGAGACAGATCTCAACTGATTCTACTGATGCTTTACCAAAGGCCAAGGCAAAGGTGATTATCAAGAGACCAAAGGTTCAATTACCAGGTCATGTGAAACCTATTTCAGTTCCTACTCAGAAACCTCAAGATGAAGAAGATGAAGGACCTTCACATGATCCTACTGCCTCAAGTTCAAATGATAATACAATACCATTGCCTACTACTACTCCAACATCGTTTACGCCAGGTGACTTTCCGCAGCCAGCGCAACAGCAGTCCTCACAAGGAACACCAGAATTGGTATCATCACAAAACGATGATGATGAAACAGAACCATATGAAACAGACGACACTCCTGTTTTGACTGAGGATGACATTGCTCAGCTTCAGGAAGAAGATGTGGACACTGAACCTTACACATCAGACCACTCTCATTTTGTCAATGTTGATGGTACTGTTTTCGTTCCTTTAGGACCAAAGGTCCAAGCTGCACCTGAGTTTGGTTCATACGATGTTACTGGATTCAAACAGTTTGAACAGTATCTTGCCAAGAATGGAAAGAAGCAGCCAAAGGCAGAATCAGTTATCACTCAAGAAGTCTTGAGAAATTATGCTAAGGAGATCAAACAAGCCAAGCTTGAAGAATTCAGAAGTTTTCTGGATTTCACTGCCATGACTTTCAGAGACAAGAGACGTCATAAGATTGATAACTATGTCACTGGCAGATGGGTGCTTACAATCAAGGTTGATAAGGATGGACAGTTCAAGAAGTTCAAGGCTAGATGGGTATGTAGAGGCTTTCAAGATGCTCAAAAGTATGACTTACAGACTGACAGTCCTACTGCTACCAGGTATGGTTTTCGTGTGGCATCTCAGCATGCAGCCTCGATGTACTGGGATTTACTCCATTTAGCCTTGAAAACTGCCTTCCTTCAGGGGGAAACATACGACTTAGACCGCCGCGTTATCCATGTTCAGTTGCCTACTGACATTGGTTTGCCTCCTTACTTGGTTGGTTTGTGCACTCGTTCCGTCTATGGACTTGTGGACGCACCACGTAGATGGTGGAACCGCCTTGACAAATTTCTGATTTCGCTTGGTATTCAACCAACAAGAGCTGACAGGTGTACATATGTATGCTATGATGGTGCGTTTAAGGAGCCAAAACAGGTTAGCTTTGCTGACTCTGAGACAACAGAACCAGCACCTGTGACATACTACGTAAGCTCACAAGACGGTGAGGAAACGCGTGATGAATCCTCCGACATTGCTGAGGAAGTTCATAAGTCTCTTTTGGTTGAAGAAAGATT
>CAMXCT020000135.1:273570-300032 GCA_947184155.2 Cladocopium goreaui | reverse complement strand
GTGGGTCGTGGGTCCCGTGGGTCCCGTGGCTTGTTGTTTGTTGTTATTGGGGCCAACGCCTCGAGGCAGGCTGCTGGTTTTCCATATAACTGCTGCGTGCTCCTTGTTTGAGCAGCTCAAGGGGGTGGGTGGGGGGGTGTAATAACGTTCCTGACGACTTTAAGACTGTTGGCCACAAGGGTCCATGTAACTTGTTGCCGTTGTTGCAGAAGTTGGGCCAACTCTTCAAAACGAAGAACGGCGGCTGAGGAAAGGCAAAGCAGGGCCAAAGAAAATATGATAGTTTTGAAGGCAGATGTTGATACGTTGCAAAGTTTTGTTTGAATGTTGACTTGATCGTGGTGATAACAATAATTATTGTTAAAGAAGCAAAAATCACTGTCAAATACAAGTAATACAAGTAATCGTGTGCTCATTCCTGATTCCAAAATATTCCAAATCCACAAGCCCAATGATGAAAACCCACGCCAGTGTCAAGGTGTTGTTCTCTTGTGGTTTTTTTTGGCAGGACGGATTGGAAAAATGAGCGCCGATTGTAGATTGCGCTGGACGCCGCTGGACACTGCACTGAACTCACCTTGGAGAAATGAGTGGCTTGGAACATCCCTGAGAACCACACGAAGCGATGCTCTGGTTACTTTTGTTCTTGTTAGTCTGATGTTCTTGTTGTTCTTATAACAAAGCAGAGGAACAGCGAGTTTTTGTTCTTGTTGTTCTTGTTGTAATTAGTAGTCGGACTTGTAACAAAGCAGAGGAACAGCGAGGCAAGCAGAAAAGCGAAAAAGCAGAGAAAGCAGAAAATCAAAAAATAAAGCGAAGCGAAGCTAAACAAAATTAAAAAGAGCAGAGAAGCAAAGAAGCCAAAAAGCAGAAACTACAAAACATAGAGAAGCAAAGAAGCCAAAAAGCAGAGAAGCACAAAAGTGGAAGAGCAGAGAAGTAGAAAAGTAAAAAGAAGCACATAAGCAGAACAGCAAAAAGAAGCAAAGAAGCAAAAGCAAAAAAAAAACAGAAAAGCAGTAAAGCAGTAAAGTGGAAAGAGAGAGAGAGAGAGGAAAAACCCAATCATTAATCCCCGTTAAAGACCAGGAGTTTTGCCAGCCCATTTTTACATATCAACGGCCAGTTTCTGGTGGATCTTTGGGCAGGACCAATGGCAAATCGCCATTTTCATCGGGGAAATTATGGAAAACTATAGTATAATACTTATATATATATATATATAGTGTGTGTGTGTATTATATATATTATATATAGTGTGTGTGTGTATATATATAATATATGATATGTGAAAATATATGAAATGAGTGATTTTTCTATGTGGACTTTCCATCGCAAGGTGAGATTCCCAGCTGCGCCTAGGACGGCCGCCATGAGGATGTCTGAGTCATAAAGCGAAGTTGCCACGGCAAGTTGCGATTGGGCCTGAGATGGGTGGAACGAGTCGAGTTTTTCAAGGTGAACTGTCTGGTATGCGTTCAGCATGGGAATTAAGTGCAGCACTGAAATTGTATTTTGACCAAAGAAATTGCATTTGAGATTGGTTTTAGAATAGAAAGGGTCAAAGTCTGTGGCTTCACAAGAGGTCTTAAATTTGAACCATTGTAGGAATGTCAACATGAAGATATTGCGAACAATGCCGGGGATGCAAACCGTTTCTGGGAATATCTGGATAAGATTGGGAATCGATATTTCCAACAATCACCGGTCGGCCGGTACGTAAAGAATCGGGAACTGAACTGAGGTACATCTAAGGACCACTAGCATCAATGGGGATGTGACCAACTGCACTTCCGAATTCTTCCAAAATGGGGCCCAATATTTCCAAGATTACCATCGTTTTCCAGTTTACATTCGAATCCTTAACTGCCAATCCGATTGTTCCAATGGATTCCACTGCCCAACTCAGGTTCATGCCGCACTTAGCAGCATTCTCCTCAGGGATCAAGTCGGTGAGCTGAAGTTTTTGGGGCCCAAAGATTTTCATCGTTGTTTTTTCCACGACATCATGTTGCACATCTCCGGTGTTTTCTGGGTCTTAAGTTTTTTTCACCAACTATTGAGATGGTCTTGGGATCTTTCGTCCAAGCGTCTGCCGGCCCTTGCTGAGGTTGCCGATCTTCATTCGGCTTTCTTCGTTGAAGGCATCTATGACCCAGCCTTCAGGCGCCGGTCCCTTCAGTTGAAGGATCATCGTCGATATTAGCCCTGGGAATGGCCAAATAGATGGGTTCTGTGTTAGTTTTCAAGAGTTCCAGCCCAAAAGCCTGTATGTATGTATGGTATGGTATGGTATGGTATGGTATGGTATGGTATGGTATGGTATGGTATGGTATGGTATGGTATGGTATGTATGGTATGGTATGGTATGGTATGGTATGGTATGGTATGGTATGGTATGGTATGGTATGGTATGTATGGTATGGTATGGTATGGTATGGTATGGTATGGTATGTATGTATGTATGTATGGTATGTATAGTATGTATGGTATGTATGTTATGTATGGTATGGTATGGTATGGTATGGTATGGTACGGTACGGTACGGTACGGTACGGTACGGTACGGTACGGTACGGTATGGTATGTATGTTATGTATGTTATGTTATGTTATGTTATGCTATGTTATGTTATGGTATGTATGTAATGTATGTATGTATGTATGTATGTATGTAATGTCATGTCATGTCATGTCATGTCATGTAATGTAATGTAACGTAATGTATGTATGTATGTATTAATGTAATGTAATGTAATGTAATGTAATGTAATGTAACGTAATGTATGTATGTATTAATGTAATGTAATGTGATGTAATGTAATGTAATGTAATGCAATGTAATGTAATGTTATGTATGTATATGAGCCAGGCCCCCCCCCCCAATGGTCCCCCCCTGTGGCCTGGCGGGGGTGTCACATGGAGAATATATAGTATATAGAACTGTGTGTAGTATTTAGGGTCAAAAGTACTTCTACGGTAGTGTGTAGTATACAGGGTAGTATGTCGTATATAGCAACCATGTTAGTGCGCTACTTGTGTCGCTGTAGCTTCGCCGTGGTGGGGGGGATGGGGGGTTGGGGGGGATGGTATATACCATACATATGGATAAATCGGATAATATGTTTATATATACATATATTAATATTATTATCATTATTATCATTATCATTATTATTATTACTATTATTATTACTATTATTATTATCGTAATAATAATAACAATAATAATAATATATACATATATATATAATACATGTATTTATATATATATATATTATATACATATATAAATATATATATATACATACATACATATACATATATATATATACATACATACATATACATATATATATATACATATATATATATATACAGTACGTGTAGGATATATAGAGAGTATAGATAGGGTACGTACAGTGTATATATATAGGGTGTGCACTGTGCACAGAGTATATAGAGAGTACGTGCAGCATATAGGGTTTATATAGTGTATAGAAGGATATAGAGTATATGGAATAAATTTCGGGATATGATGTTGTATAGGTGAACAGTATGTACTGTTTAAGGTCAAATGTAGTTCTACGGTAGTGTATAGTATACAGGGAAGTATGTAGTATACAGTAACCATGTTGGTGCGCTACTTTGGGTCACGTGTGTTGGTGTAGCTTTGCCTGCCGTAGGCATGGTGCTAGAGCGTCTCACCAGATTGACATGCTTTTTTGCAGTGAGTAAGAAACAGCTGAGGGTCCTCGCTGCCTAGGGTCCTCGCTGCCTTGGTGTTGTGCCCTCACTCACATAGTGCAGGATAGAATAGTAGCCCCGCGGGGGAGAGTGTATGGATGTAAAGAGGCAATAGGGAAGGAGCCTGGCCACTGGACGTGCGGGATAGGGGGGGTGGGGGACCATACCATAGAGGGGGTGGGAGTCCGGGCACCGGGTTCATATATAGGTATGTATGTATGTATGTATGTTGGTAGAGATATAGCGCATACATATAATATATATTACATAAGAATATAACAGATATATACATATATATATATACATATATATACATATATATATATATACATATATATATATATACACCTATATATATACTATATATATATACATATGTATACATATATATATATATATATGCATATATATAAAAATAAATATACATATAATATATATATATATACATATATATATACATATATATATATATACATATATATACATATATATATATATATACATATATATATATATATCCATATACATGTATATACATATATATATATATATACATATATATATATACATATACATGTATATATATACATACATACATACATATATATATATATATATTTACATATATATACATGTATATATATATACATACATATATATGTATATATATATGTATATGTATATATATATATATATATGTATATATACATATATATACATAATTATACAATATTATACATACATGACCCGTTCGCATGAAAGAAAGTAACCTGACAAAATGATACCAAAATGGTCGGATCCAATTCCTGACCCATGTGGACCCCATTTTGGGCTTCTCCTCGACTTCTGCTGATCCAGGGGCCTTCGACATCAACATCCTTGGGCTCTTCGTCAAGGTCGTAGGTCTTGTTGTCTGGCAGCTTGACAGTGCCTGACGTCGTGAAATCTGGAAAACTAAGGAAGAAATCAGATGGCGGTGAATTTAGTTGAGAAACAAATATTAAAGCAAAAGTTGGCTACTGCAAACCATATACCATACATATAGCATAAAAACGGACAAATGTTTATGCGTATTACTATATTACATACTGTAACCTCATCCCGCTGAAAAGGAACTCACCTTAAATGTGACCCCAAATCACAGTTTGAAGACTAAACCAAAGATTCTGTTTGACGTTTATCTAAAACGGGGAAGGGATGACGTGGCGGTTTGTTCCTGCCAAAACTTGACAACTGCCGAGATATGTAGGATGATGTAGGATGCACCATGTACTGTAAGTGGATGATTGAAATTCACCATATTCACCCAGAATATCCCATAATAAGCAGGAAAACAAAGGGTTCAAGCCCCGAGCTGGCCAAATGCTGCAGTTGTGACGATTTGAAATCCCAAAAATTGCCAACGTTTACGTTCCCCAGCATCCTACATTCAGACTCAACACATAATCTACCCGGCGGATCAGAGGGAACGTTTTCCCCTCAAACTTGTTCTGGGGTTCTAAAGTTTCCTTCAAATAGAATCCTATGAATCCTTGACGCCAACTTTTGAGTACTTGACCATCCCATATTCTACAAGAAAATCATAGAAAATCCTTTACAAAATGATTGGCAAACACAAAAAACGGCGGTGAAGCCGTTAGCGAAGCGAATGTGATCATCCAAAACCGCTGCAAACTGACTTACACTGAACACCAACATGGATCTCCCACCAAAAAAACAAAAATTACTTCACTTCGAATGATCCCCACCATGGCATTTATACATTTTCTTCCTGGCAAATCTTCTGGCATATCTTCTGGCATATCTTCTGGCATTCTATCTGGCAAATCTTCTGGCATTCTATCTGACATATCTTCTGGCATTCTATCTGGCATATCTTCTGGCATATCTTCTGGCATATCTTCTGGCATTCTATCTGGCAAATCTTCTGGCATTCTATCTGGCATATCTTCTGGCATTCTATCTGACATATCTTCTGGCATTCTATCTGGCATATCTTCTGACATTCTGTCTGGCATATCTTCTGACATTCTTTCTGACATTCTTTCTGGCATTCTATCTGGCATATCTTCTGACATTCTATCTGACATATTTTATGACATTCTTCCCGTTGAGGTCCGGCAGTGCCCACTGCGATCTGGAAGTCGCGGTTGAGGTCCGGCAGTGCCCACTGCGATCTGGAAGTCGCGGTGAGGTCCGGCAGTGCCCACTGGGATCTGGAGCTCGCGGTTGAGGTCCGGCAGTGCCCACTGCGATCTGGAAGTCGCGGTTGAGGTCCGGCAGTGCCGACTGCTATCTGGAAGTCGCGGTTGAGGTCCGGCAGTGCCCACTGCGACCTGGAAGTCGCGGTTGGGAAGTCGCGGTTGAGGTCCGGCAGTGCCCACTGGGATCTGGAGCTCGCGGTGGAGGTCCGGCAGTGCCCACTGGGATCTGGAGCTCGCGGTGGAGGTCCGGCTGTGCCCACTGGGATCTGGACTGCGAGGAGGAGGACGAGGAGGAGATGGAGGAGGAGGCGGAGGAGGAGGAGAACAGCTCTGATAAAATCTAACAACCCTCACCTGGCAGGTGGGGAACAATGATGTTAAATCTTGGAGATGTTACCTATAAGATCCATACTACATCAAAAATCATAGAAATCTTTAAAACAAATAAACACCATATCCCCCAGCTTATGAACTTTGGTCATATTTATCCAACATTTCAATAATTTTATCCTGTCCCCTACCCCTCCCGCCAAAACCCCCAACCCCCTCTTCAACTCTATTTTATATTTGGCCAAGATCAAAAAAAACATGTTCACCTAGGGCGCTAGGTCATCTTATAAGTATATTATTATCTATATCCATTTAATAAACCTTCAAAATGTATCAAAATGATTCAAAATGTGTAGATTGAGTTATTCCATTCTTGGGATTTACTTGTTTGTAACTCCTAGTGAACCTGCATGATTATACTATATTAAATGTTGGTAGTACAAAAGGGTATCATTATAAAACAATATATATATAACAATCTTGACTTGACAGGACCTGTGGGGTTGGGGCGAGATCCGGGGACATCATGGTTTCTTGTGGGCAATGCCCATGGCACATGCCACGGTAGCGTCCGCACATTTTTATGAATTGTAAACTTTGATAAATTTTCCTGTATCATACAGTAATTTTGCTGTATCTTGTTTTTGTTGTTTTGAACCTTTTGCACCTATTCTGATTGCTTTTGCACTTGAGGATGACTTCAAGACTTGATTTGTGTGTTGAAAAGGCAAGCGTTCGGTTCGTTTTTTTTAGGTCTATGTTTTTCTTCCCAGTTTCTGGGCGAGTTGCGTGGTTCTGGCTTTGGTTTTTGAGAAGTGCAGGGCATTTGCAATGCCCCTAGAATAATTTCTCTCCTTGGGAAATCCCACGAAATGGTGTTCAACCTGGCTTTCCTATACTGGTTTTCCCACCCTTTCATACTTCCCTTATTTCTCCGATATTATTCCCTTCATTTCCCTCCAAAGAACTCTCCAGGGGAATGCATGGGAAAAGGCAAGCATTCGGTTTTTATAGGTTTTTTGACATTTTTTGCACCTTCTGGGCGAGTTGGATCGAGTTGGGTAGTTCTGGCGGCTGCTCACTTTGGTTTTCGAGAAGTGCAAGGCATCCGCAATACCCCTAGCATAATTTCTCCCCTTGCCAAATCTCACGAAATGGTATTCCAACTGGCTCTTCCCTGTGATGGTTTTCCGAATCCTTCATACTTCCAGCTGCCCACGTTGATTTTTGAGGAGCGCAGGGCATCTCCAATATTACTATATAATATTATATATATAGTGTTTTGAAGAACGTTTTTGGTTGCGGGTTGCAAGTTTTGATGCGTTCTTGGTGCAACTTAACTTGAGGGGTAAACGATGGGTTCCATGAACTTTGGATGTGAGCGGGGGACGCAGGGGCCTTGCTGGGGATGTTGCGGCTCGCAGCCAGCTCGGAAAGCTCCATCCATTGGGACAAGCACAGTTACCAGTTGCGAAAGGAAAACTGAGGGATGGAAGATTGGTTGGGGTCGAACCCCTTTGAAATAATTACGTTTTACTATTTTAAGGGAAGGGGAAGGGGGGGTTCGACAAGGTAGGAGTGACACTACTGCACTTCTCGCGGCCACGCCATCGTATACAACATGGTAGAAAACGAAAATTGTTTTGGAATATTTTTTCCATTCAGAGTGTTTATGTCATTTTTCTTGAAGGGGCTCGCCCATCATTTTTTTCGAAACAAAAATTATTTTGGAAGTCGGGCTATATAAACCATATGTTATATTAGTTACTAATTTTTTGAAAAAATATAAAATTAGCTAGGATTTTTTGTTTTGGTGGGTGACCCCCACCCTGAAATAATTTGTTTCGCGTAGGAGGGATTCAAAAACGAAACCATTGCGCGAAATTTCCTTCAAAAATAGAGTTGTGCGCAAAGCTGACAGCCTGGCACCAATCAATGCATTTTGCGATTTTTCCACCTGACCTGTCTAAAGTATTGCACCTGTCACGAAAAAGTGAAGCCAGGTCATACGAAGTGCTGCAGCTGTCAGCAGACAAAATCAGCGTAGCAAACCTGAATATCCCATGCTTCAAAATGCAACCCCTCTCCGGAAATCCGCGCCCGGTTGGACATGTCTGCTGCGCTACGCCTGCCACGTGAAATGCATCTTTGCAGATCCTCGTCAAAGGCCCACGCCTGCCATCGTTTTTGTTTTCGCTAACTTTTGGGAAGGTGCGGAATCTGTTTCCCATGCCACACATAACCGCATCCAAAGTTCAAAAATGTTTAAAAAAACGGTCCGAGACTGTCAGCTTTAACGTTTTTGACTTCGAAATGTGTTTTGAGCCATAGCTGCGTGCACTTTTTCAACCACGCAACTTCCAAAAACGGTGCAAACATGTGGTGTTTTCACCATTTTTTTAACTTCGAAACGTGCCTTGCACCACACAGTGTGATCCACCGTGCACTTTTTCGACCAATGAATGCCCCGAGAACAGAACATGCTTTTTATATCTCTTTTTGTTGAGCTGCGCTTCGCGCAACAGCCGCGTGCACTCTTGGAGCAGCTCCAAAAGTGCTCCGACGCTGAGGTGGTTTTGCCATTTTGACTTCCAGATTTGCTTCGCGCCACAGGGGCATGCAACTTTTGATCTCTCATCCGACCAGACCGCTGCTTTAGCGAGCCTACTTTTTCATACTTTTTCGGCCCTCCGGAACCACAAAACATTGGGAAAACACAGCGTTTCGCGACTTCTCTACCTGTCGCCCACTTTGATATTCTTTCTGTCTCTGACTCTTTCTCTTCTCGGATCTTCCTTCTACTGACTCTCTCTCTCTCTCTCTCTGTCTCTCTGTCTCTCTGTCTCTCTCTCTCTCTCTCTTTTCTCTGACTCTTCTCACCACTGCTGCATCTGTCCATAAGTCGGAAGTTTGACTTCCTAAAATTTCGTCGTAAACATAGAGCACAACCAGGGGGCACCAATCAACTTGAGAAGGGGGGAACGAAAGCCCGCTCTCATAATGAAAACCTCTGCGCACAGCAAATTGCCTGCGTGTGAGGCCTTCAACATTGAAATCCTGCGGTTGTAGCGTAGCCCTTAACTGCACAGAAAGTTTTGAGGCAGACATCCTGAAACCCTGGTGGTGGTATCATCAGTCTCTCGAGCAACATACTTTTTTCTCCATCTATTTGTTTCACTGGCTAGAAACCGGACTGAGGGGGAAACGATACCCTATTGCAGCAAACTTCCTGCGCGTAACACCATCAAAATTGAAGTTCTTCTGTTGGAGCAAGCCCGTAAGCATCACGATTGAGAGCATTTAACATCCTGTGCAGAACGCCTTCAAAATTGGAGTTCTCCAGTTGCAGCAAACCCGCAAGCATCACGACTGCGCAACTCCAGCGGTCGCCTTCCTAAAACTCTGTTGGTCAGCTACGTATCGCTCTATCGATTTCTCTGACTGGCTACTTAGCTCACCCACGCAAACCCAGACCGAGGGGGAATCGATACCCTACCGACCCTACCGCAGCCAATTTCCAGCGCGTAAGGAACACGCCGTTCTGGTCTTAACAAAAGGCAAACATGGCTCGAAGATGGCCGCAACATAGCCTCCAAGAGCCTAACATGGATCAACACAGGCCCAACATAGGCTCCATATAAGCACAGCATGGTCCCGACATGATCCAAGAACGGCGTGTTCCTTTTGTGCCGGGTAAAGGCCTAAAAGGAACACGCCGTTCTTGGCTTAACATAAGCTCAACATGGCTCAAAGATGGCACCAGAGAGCCTAACACGGATCAACATAGGCCCAACATAGGCCCCATATACGCCCAACATGGCCCCGACATGATCCAAAAAACGACGTGTTCCTTTTGGGCTCGTTCCTGACTTAACATAAGCTCAACATGGCACAGATATGGCCCCAACATGGCGTCTAAGAGCCCAACATGGACCAACATAAGCCTAACATAAGTCCCACATGGGCCTAACAGGGCTTACCGTGATCTAAACATGCAGACTCTAGATTTGGTTCCTGGTATCTGCTTCCATATCCATTGGTACCCCGCACGATGATGGCGCTCTGTACTTCGCAAAAAGTATCTGCCACGGTAGCGGCACATGTATTTTTCCACGATCCCAGATGAAGGTGTCTCAACGTGCATCGTCAGAAACAGATGACGTAACAGTCCACGGTATGCAAAAGATATCGCATGTGACATTGACACTATTCCACAGCAGAGCTGTCAAAGGCCACACGAAAAGGACAGGTCCTGCTCTCTTACGGTTCTGTTAGACTGCAGCATCTGCTTATCATTGCATCTGTAATCTTTTTCTTGACAAAATATGAAATCTGTTAAGCATGCGTTCTTCAAGGCCGGCTTTGATTCCGCCGCTTCCCGTTAGCATTACATCTGTCATGTTCGTTGTTCTCACCACATGCGGGTGCTGTATCCACTTATCCATGTCTCCATCTCACATCTAGATCTAAAGCTGTCATCCGCTGGTAGCCAAAGAGAGATGACGTGACGGTCCACTTTCAGCACACCACTTTGCATTCGCTGTCTCTAGAAGCGCAGCCTGGATAGTAGCCGCCCGTCTCTGCGGTCCTTTCTCCCATTCAAAATCCGAAAGCATAACTACCAACTATCTATCTATCTTTCTATTTCTCTATCTCTCTGTCTCTCTCTCTCTTTCTCTCTCGCTACCTGTTTATCTATCCATCGATCTATCTATCAGCAGGCCCTTTCTTTCTGGCCTTTAGCAGCTCTGCTGTGGAATAATGTCAATGTCACATGCAATATCTTTTGTTTTTATGTATCTACCTATCTATCTATCTATCTATCTATCTCTCTCTCTCTCTCTCCATCTATCTAATCTATTTATACTGACGGACACAAAGTTAGAACCTTTTTTGGAAAAAAACAAGATTTATACATCTGGCCGGGTTCTTACTCATATGAGTTAGAAGCGCTAAAAATAACCACAGTTAGAACCCAACATTTCATATACCGCATATGCTCCTGCCCTTGTACACACTCACACTTAGAACCCCTTGTATGCATACATATATTCCGAAGTATACATGTATCGTATTATCGCTACTCTTGTATACATATATATATATACATATATGAACCGATGTTGTGCAAACTCACACATGTCTCTACTCGTGGGAACCCTCACACTTAGAACCTCTTTGTATACGATACATATATCCACAAGTATACATATATCGTATGATAGATACTTTTGTATATGATCTCAAGCTGTGCGAAATCACATGTGTCTCTGCCTTGCCAGTGTACACTTTGAAGCTCTTTGTATACAAACACATACTCACAAGTATATACATATATATATATCGATATTCTTGTACATGAACCCATGCTGTGCAAACTCACATATGTTTGTGCCCCTTGCGAGTGCTCACACATTGAACCTTTTTGTGTACATCAACATTTTCAGAAGTGTACATATATCATATCCAAGATTCATTTGTATATGAACCAATGTTGTGCAAACTTACTTATGACCTTATGTTTGTGACCTTGCGAGCGCTCACACTTAGAACCTCTTTGTATACATCCATATATTCACAGGAACATATTTCATATTACAGAAACTTTTGTATATGACTCCGTGTTGTGCGAACTCACATATGTCTGTGCCCTTGCGAGTGCTCACACTTAGAACCTCTTTGTATACACACATTTACTCACAAGCATACAAATATCATATCACAGATACTTTTGTATATAAACCCATGTTCTGCGAACTCACATATGCCTCTGCCCTGGAAAGTGCTCAAACTTTGAAGTCCTGTTTCTATACGTACATACATTGACAAGAAAACACATATCATGTCATAGATACTTGTGTATATGAACCGATGTTCTGCGAACTCACATTTGTTTGTGCCCTTGCAAGTGCTCACACTTAGAACCCCCTTATATACATGCATCTACTCACAAGTATACATATTTCATATTACAGGTGCTTTTGTGTATGACTCCGTGTTGTGTGAACTCACATATGTCTGTGCCCTTGCGAGTGCTCACACTTAGAACCTCTCTGTTTACATGCATATACTCACAAGTATACATATATCATAGCAAAAATACCTTTATATGTAAACCCAGGTTGTGCGAACTCACATATGTCTGTGCCCTTGCGAGTGCTCGCACTTAGAACCTCTTTGCATACATACATATGCTCACAAGTATAAATATATTCCATCACAGATGCTTTTATATATGAACCCATGTTGGGCGCACATATATGTTTGTGTCCTTGCGAGTGCCCACACTTTGGGTAGCTGTTTGTATACATGCACATGCTCACAAGCATACTTCTGCTACATCATTAATACTCTTGTATTGCCGATGCTTTTCAAACTCTCATATGTCTGTGCCCTTGCGAGTGCTCACACTTAGAACCGCTTTGTATACATACATACATACATATACTCACAAGTATACATTTTTCATATTACAAATACTTTTGTATATGACTCCTTGTTGTGCGAACTCACATATGTCTGCCCTTGCGAGTGCTCACACTTAGAACCTCTTTGTATACACACATATACTTACACGTATACATATATCATATCACAGATACCTTTATATTCGAACCCATGTTGTGCGAACTCACATATATGTTTGTGCCCTTGCGAGTGCCCACACTTTGAAGCTCTTTGTATACATGCATATACTCACAAACACACTTATCCTGTATCATAAATACTATTGTTCTATCATAAATACTCTTGTATATAAATATAAATTAAACAGATTTTGTGTAAACGCACAGGTTGTTGTGCCCTTGCAAGTGCTCACACTTAGAACCTCTTTGTATACATACATCTGCTCACAAGTATACATATTTCATATTACAGCTACTCTTGTATATGACTCCGTGTTGTGCGAACTCACATATGTCTGTGCCCTTGCGAGTGCTCACACTTAGAACCTCTCTGTATACATGCATAGACTCACAAGTATACATATATCCTATCAAAGATACTTTTGTATGTGAACCCATGTTGTGCGAACTCACATATGTCTGTGCCCTTGCGAGTGCTCGCACTTAGAACCTCTTTGCATATATACATGTGCTCACAAGTATACATATTCCATCACAGATAATTTTGTACATTACCCATGTTGTGCAAACTGACATATGTTTGTAGCCTTGCGAGTGCTCACACCTAGAACGTCTTTGTATACATACATATACTAACAAGTATACATATATCAAGAATCATATCACGGATACGTTGGTATGTCAGCCCGTGCTGTGCACTCTCACACTTGTTTGTGCCATTGCGAGCGCTCACATTTAGAACCTCTTTGTATGCATATATTGACAAAAATTAGTATACATATATCGTATCATGGATAGTAATTTCTATATGAACCCATGCTGTGCGAACTCACATGTGTTTGTGCCCTTGCGAGTGCTTGCGCTTTCTCTTTGTATACATGCATATACTCACAAACATACTTATATTATATCATATAGACTTCTTGTATATGAACCGATGTTGTGCGAACTCACATATGTCTGTGCCCTTGCAGGTGCTCACGCTTGGAACCTTTTCGTATTCACACATATGCTCACTAGTAGGCATATTTCATATTACCGATACTCTTGTAGTATATGGTTCCGCGTTGTGTGAACTCACATATGTCTGCGCCATTGCGAGTGCTCACACTTAGAACCTCTTTGTACGCATGCATGCACTTACAAGAATACATAAATCACATGACAGGTTGATTTGTATATGAGCCCATGTTGTGCGAACTCACAAATGTCCGTGCCCTTGCGGGTGCTCACACTTAGAACCTCTTTGCATACATACATATACTAACAAGTATACATATATTCCATCACAGATACCTTTGTATATCACCCGTGCTGTGCAATCTCACACCTGTACGTGCCATTGCGAGTGCTCACAGTTAGAACCTCTTTGTATACATATATTGGCAAAAATTAGTATAGTATACATATATCGTATCATGGATAGTAATTTCTATATGAACCCATGCTGTGCGAACTCACATATGTTTGTGCCCTTGCGAGTGCTTGCACTTTCTCTTTGTATACATGCATATACTCACAAACATACTTATGTTCTATCACAAATACTCTTGTATATGAACCGATGTGATGCAAACTCACATATGTTTGTGCCCTTGCGAGTTGCTCACACTTAGAACCTCTTTGTACATATCATATTACAAACACTTCTGTATATGACTCCGTGTTGTGCGAACTCACATATGTCCGTGCCCGTGCGAGTGCTCACACCCTAAGACTTAAAACCTCTTTGTATACATATGTACTTACATGTAAAGTTGAAATGACAATAGATTTTATGTGTGCAGGAAAATGGCACGGCCCTCATAGTTGGTTGGTGTTACCCCCTGAGTTAGAACCTTTTGCCACAAAAAGGTTCTAACTGTGGAGGATTTTTGAGGTTCCTAACTGTGAGGAGTGAAAAATTTCGGAAAATTTTTGAGGTTCTAACTTTGTGTCCGTCAGTATATCGATCTATCGCGCTCTCTCTCTCTCTCTATCCATCCATCCATCTATCCACCCATCCATATCTATCTCTCTCTCTTTCTCTCTATTTCACTATCCATCCATCCATCCATCCATCCATCCATCCATCTAGCTATCTCTCTATACCTCTTTATCTAGCTGTCATCCAGCTATCGATAAATTTCCTCTCTCGGTCTAGCCTCCATCCATCAATTGTCTGCCTATCTATTGATCTATTCTCTACGTATTTAGCCCTAGTACTGGTCTACATATTTACCGCCAATTAACCCCAATGTCACGGACCAAGAGGGAATCGATACCCACCGTCACCCATGCGACCTGGTACATTACCGTGCCAAACACCCCCCCCCCGGCCACCCTGAACACCAACTGAGGCTGGAAAAGCTAGCCTGTTTGGCAACACCACATTCTCTCACTACGTTCGCAAAAAACAACTAGCCAGCTTGTCCCGCTGGCTTTCGTAATAAGCCCGACTTGTACATATCAGCTGCAAAATGCCACACTACCAAAAAGCCAGAACATACAATACACAAACTAGACGCAGAATCGTATCAATTTCGCAGAAATACGCTAACTCCTCCACCCGCCACCTAGGACGCACCTTTTTAAAAAACACGTCCGCTTCCACACTGGGGGGTAGCTACCAATAGTAACTTCATGGAGCCGCGGCCGGAGCAATCAATGCCAACACATCTAGAGCATGACTTGAATCTCAACTCATGGCAAGCCCACGCAGAGGGCCCCTAGGTCTGTTGGCATGCTTGAACATCTAGGTAGCACGCATCCTGGAAGCATGTCAATCCTTTCCACAGCCTCGCTGCTTGCAGTCGAGGCTCTTCTGCCCCTCTGCGTGCTCAAGCAGGGCTTGAAGAAGCAGAAAACGAAAGTGCTGAGGGGGATTGGTTTTAGTAGCAAAAGCTGGGGCTTGACGGAAATTATTCTATGAACTGGCCTTAAAGCCTTCTTGCACGACATCATTCCGGGAAAATTGCACCGTTGACCGTTGACAAAATGTTCTTCATGCGCGCACGCAGGTGGTAGTGTTGAGTTGCATTCGGTTTGTACATTTGAGCTTGAAAAGCTGCACAATGATCTGTTCTCATCTGCATTCGCACAAAGCTACACATGTCTGATCATGCTTGTGACTGTAACGCAAACTTGAGAAATCATTTTATTTCATTTCGTATCATATCATATCATATCATATTCTCATCTTATCAGATCATTCTATATCTGCAAATGTCTGTATTTACTTGTAACTGTAAATGGCCAAAATTGGCGTGTGACAAGCGGACAGGTGGCGTGCTTCCCATCAAATGAGGCCGCCCAAGTTTCAAAAAAGGTGGACCAGAGAACCCAAAAGCAAGACGGCACACAGCACACCTTTTTCTTTTTATATAAATCTTGCACATTTTCTCCCCAAGTTACGGTGTGGTGTTCTTTTTTTTTGCTGGCAATCCGCATCGTCCTCGTCCTCCTCCTCCTTCTCCTCCTCCTGCCCCTCCATCATCCTCCCTCACATCACAGTCACCTCTATCAACTTCTCACTGTCACATCTATCACGTTCATCTCTATCATAACACTCCTCTCTATCAACTTGTCTCCATTCACCTGGTCACCCTCTGTAGACTGTCTGGGCGCTGGGACGCCGCGGCAGCGCTGGGCGCTGCTTTGCGCAGAAAGCGGCGCTCAAGGTCTGTGTAAAACTTTTTTGTATGTAAAGGCCTCTCTGTGTAAATACTTCTGTGTGTAAAAGCTGCTCGGTGTAAAGGCTTCTTATGTAAAAGCTTCTGTGTCTAAAAGCTGCTTTGTGTAAAGGCGTCTCTGTGTAAAAGGGTCTGTGTCTGAAAGGCCTTTGTGTAAAGGCTGTCTTCTGTAACAGCCTCGCTCTGTGCAAAGGCTCTCCTGTGTAAAAATGTCTCTGTGTAAAGGCTGCTCTGTGTAAAGGCTTCCCTGTGGAAAAGCGTCTGTGTGGAAAGGCTGCTCTGTGTAAAAGCTTCTGTGTGTAAAGCTGCTCTGTGTAAAAGCTTCTGTGCCTCTGTGAAAAAGCTGTCCTGTGTGAAAGCTTCTGTGTGTGTAAAGGCTTCCGTGTGTAAAAGCGTCTGTGTGTAAACACGTCTGTGCGCAAACGCTTCTGTGTGTAAAGCTGTGTAAGGGCTGCTCTGTGTAAAGGTTTTGTGTGTAAAATTTGCTTTGCTCTGTGTAAAAGCTATCCTGTGTAAAAGCTTCAGTGTGTAAAGGCTTCTCTGTGAAAATACTTCTGTGTGTGAAAGCTGCTCAGCGTAAAGGCTTCTTAAGCTTCTTAGGTAAAAGCTTCTGTGTCTAAAAGCTGCTTTGTGTAAAGGCGTCTGTGTGCACAGGGCCTTTGTGTAAAAGCTGTCTTGTGTACAAGCTTCGCTCTGTGCAAAGGCTTTCCTGTGTAAGAACGTCTCTGTGTAAAGGCTCCTCTGTCTAAAGCCTTCCCTGTGGAAAAGCTTCTTTGCGTAAAAGCTGCTTGGTGTAAAAGCTTCTGTGTGTAAAGCTGCTCTGTGTAAAAGCTTCTGTGTGTAAAGGCTTCTGTGTGTAAAAGCTGCTCTGTGTCAAAGCATCTATGTGTAAAAGGCCTCTGTGTAAACGCTGCCCTGTGTCAAAGCTTCTGTGTATAAAGATTTCTCTGTGTAAACGCTTCTGTGTGTATGAGCTGCTCTGTTTAAAGGCTTCTGTGTCTAAAGGCTTCTGTGGGGGAAAAAGCTGCCCCTCTTTCATGCAGGCTGACCAGGGCAAACATATCGAGCCCTACCTGGTCTAAGCGGCAGTTCGCATCACCGCCCATGAGCAAAGACAGGCCACAGGATTTGCGACAACTGTTTTGGAGATTGGAGAGCTCCTCCTGGTAGGCAAGTGGAAAGAGCACAGGAAAATTTTGCCAAGGCTTGTACTCAGCAATGCACCAACGAGTTTGGCCGAGCAAGTCTAGTTGTTGAACTCGCTTGAAGGACTACTTGTGGAGGAGAACGGCTTGTGCCCTGAAGCCCGAATGCAGCGGCCAATGACAACCCAAAAGTTTTGTAAAGGCTGGCTGGCCGCCACGTTCCAAGCGGCCCAGTTGACCACGGCAGGGCTGTGGAGGGGAGCGGCCCGCGTTGACTGGAGAAAGTCGCTGAGGGCGGCTGCACCTCAGCCTGGTTTTTCCCGAGAGGGGTTGAGATAACCGCCGTGTGACAGTGGCAAGTCCTGCGCTTTTGCGCTCCATTGGTGTTTTGGATGGGGCTGTGCTAAGTGCGGTGTGTGGTTCAACTGGCGGAGCGCTTCGACCACTTTCCAGATGCTGGCTCGGTTGCGATGGGCTGGCACCAGAAGAAGAAGGACAAATGAACGGCGTTTGCCTGAGACCACCACCTTCTACCCTTTCCTCTGGTGTCCTTAGCTGGTCCGTCACTCCTCCCAGTTCCTCACGGATCTCCTCTTGATGGCCGGAGAGTTGTCCATGAAGTCTGGTACTCCTTGAAGACACCGGAGACAAGACCAAAGCCGCAAGAACTGCCGCATTCGTTGCGAGGCGGAATGCCAATCTCCCTCCAACTTTAGTTTTGGAAGAGGGACAAGAAGACACCGTATTCCACAAGGACACGGAACTTGGCCCTGATGTAGAAATAGCTCCCCGCATGGTGCACGCGTGAGGTGAAGTCATCAAAGAGTCCACCACATGGTTCATAGGATTGGTTTTGGGAAGGGCCACTGAACATAATGCCATTTTTGTGTGCTTTTGATGTTTTAGTAGTGTCACATTGCACTTGTGTCATGGGTTCATCACAAGCCTGTTTGCTCGAAGTGACGGCACTTGCAACCTCTTTCATCCTTTTCTTTAAGTCATTCAAGGCTTTCCATGCTGATCCGAAGGTGTAGGTGTGACCTTGCATGATCCCTCGCAGTCGCTGGAGTGGATCTCCATCAGCTCTGGTGTGGTCAGCTTCTCCTTCGTGACTGGCACCTTGGGAGTCGGACTTGGTGCTTTCCTCGCAACCGCTGACTTTGCACTTGGAGTCACTGTGGCAGATGGCTGGCTCTGAACTGCCCGTTCCTCCTCCGGACCCAGAGCTCTGGATGGAGGGCTGTTGCTTTTCACATTCTTCAGGGTATAGCCTTAGGAAGAACTTGGTCAGCCAGAGGCTGAGAATCCTGGAAATATTTATTTTGTCATTTTGTTTGTCATTTTTCTGTCATTTTGGCCTTGTAATTTTTTGTCATTCCTAAATTCTACCTGTCATTGTTCTGTCATTTTTCTGCAATTTTTCTGTCATGTTTCTGTCCTGTTTCTGTCATTTGCCTTGTCATTTTTTGGTCATTCTTAAATCCTACCTGTCATTGTTCTGTCATTTTCTATCATTTTCTATTGGTTTTCTTCATTTTTCATTTGTTTTCTTTGATTTCTTCACTTTTTCATTTGTTTTCGTTGTTTCTCTTCAATTTGGTCATTGGTTTTCCTAATTGTTTAACTGTTAAATTGTTTTCTTTTGTTTTCTATTTTTGTCAAATGTATTCTTTACTTTTTCAATGGATTTCTTCAATTGTTTAATGGATTTGTTGGTTTCAGGCTAGAAAAATAAAGAAATTATCCACAAAATCAAAGAAAATCATAAAAAATAACAGAAAATAACAAAAAAATGATTAAAAAATGACAGGAAAATGATTTTAAAAAATGGCAAAAACTCGATGTTTTTGACAAGTTTAAATTTCCTTGTGGTTCATTAACTGACATTTTTTGTCATGTTTTGTCATTTTTTTGTTATGTTTCATGGGTTTCCTTCATATTTTCATGGTTTTACTGTGTTTTTGTGACTTTTCAATGGTTTTCCTTGGGTTTCTTCAATTTTCTATTGGTTTTCTTCATTTTTCATTTGTTTTCTTTGATTTCTTCATTTTTTCATTTGTTTTCGTTGTTTCTCTTCAATTTGGTCATTGGTTTTCCTAATTGTTTAACTGTTAAATTGTTTTCTTTTGTTTTCTATTTTTGTCAAATGTATTCTTTACTTTTTCAATGGATTTCTTCAATTGTTTAATGGATTTGCTGGTTTCAGGCTAGAAAAATAAAGAAATTATCCACAAAATCAAAGAAAATCATAAAAATAACAGAAAATAACAAAAAAATGATTAAAAAATGACAGGAAAATGATTTTAAAAAATGACAAAAACTCGATGTTTTTGACAAGTTTAAATTTCCTTGTGGTTCATTAAATTCTGTCATTTTTTGGTCATGTTTTGCCCATTTTTTTGTCATTTTTCATTGATGTCCTTCATACTTTCATGGTTTTACCGTGTTTTTGTGACTTTTCAATGGTTTTCCTTGGGTTTCTTCAATTTTCCATTGGCGTTCTTCATTTTTCTTGTGTTTTCTTTGATTTCTTCAATTTTTTCACTGGTTTTCTTACTTGTTTCAATTGTTTCCTTTGATTTTCTTATTTTTTCAAATGTGTTCTTTACTTTCTCAATGGATTTCTTCATTTGTTCAATAAATTTGTTGGCTTCATGCTTGAAAAGTAAAGACATTTTCGAAAAATCAAAGAACATCATAAAAAATAGCAGAAAAATAACAGAAAAATGTTTAAAAAATGACAGAAAAATCCGTAGCTGCTAGCTGAGGATATTGCGGCTTCTTGGTTCAATGGACCTAGTCCCACCACCACGACTGTGTTTACAACCTTTGGTTGAGACCTTGGTGGTTCGTCTGCACCTCGACCTGGGCCCTGACCCTCAGCATAGCCGCATTTCAGTAACTTTGCCTATCCATCTTCCCAGCAGCCTCTGGTTCCTGGATGCCAGTAGATCGATGGAGAAACAGTCCATTGTCATACAGAATCAATGCCTTCTTTGACCTCATCAAAGTTCTTGCACCCAAGTGGCGGGGTTGGGCTACCTTGACCACCCAAAACGTAAAATGAGACATCCCCAAGTGAGGTTCCATGCAGATCCACCCGGCTAAGTGCCTGGTCCCGATGTCCATTGCCAAAGCGACAGGGCGGAAGGTCCTCATTAGCAAACGCTGCAGGAAAAACGAAGGGAACCTACACCAACAGCATTTTCTGTGGCACCAGTGTCAATGATTGCTAACACTTTGCCGTTCGATGCCAGCTCATCCCATTCCACTGTCAGGACATTCAGATGGACGTCATAGTTAATATGACTGTCCTTTTCCCTTGTGGCTCTTACCAAATTTTCCTTTAGCAAAAGACTTCCCTTTTGATTTTCCTTTTGAAAAACGATCAGGACACTGAGCATATGAATGACCGGGCTTACCACCAATAAAACATGGACCAAAACCTTTCTTTGACTTCCCTCTTCCTCTCCCTGCAACGGAAGCACGTGCTTGCCTCACCTTCTTCACAGCATCTCGCGCTTCCTGCAGGGTGCGAGCTGCCTCATTGGCTAAGGCATATGCTTTGTGGAGTTGATTTTCTTCTGCACAGTTGCTTTGTCATCGGGAAAGGTTTCCTCATTCCCCTCATCAACGTATGGCTCTTCCCATGGTTCATCATGCCAGTCATCTTAATATATCATAATCATTATATGAACCAGGAGGTGAACCACCATAACAGTAAGCATCATGTTGATATCATTGTTACCAATCATCTTCATTCCACTCATCATCCATGGACCACCAAATACGACCTGGATGAGACGGCTGAGTGCGCTCAGGATCATCAGAAAACAGAGTTCTAAGAGCACGGCGAATGGCAACAAAATGCGTCGAATACGACGTCTGAACCAAAAAGTTTTGTCGCTCTTGGCTGCTGAGGCGACATGCCCGCAGAAGCCGATATAGCCTCTCATCTCATCTTCGAAGAAATCCATGGGAGCATTGGGAGATACATCCACTTTTGGAGCAGCTGATGGAACAGAACTGGGCTCATCAGGACGACATCCCATCACAGCAGGCGACCTTGACGGAATTGGTGGAGGACCTTGCTCATGCATTCAGGGAACCTCTTGACCAGCAGACACGGCACCACGGTCTTTCTGTGATGGATTCCTTGTCTCTCCTTCGCATTCCGCTCCAGCGCCCCATACGGGAAAACGAATCTGGAATTGGGAGTTGTTGTAGCGGAGAGGAACGTAAAACTTCCAGAAACCGCAACAACCCATCTGTGCCTTCAAAAGCTTCCAATTACATGTGTTTTACGACCGATTTGCAGCACCTGACAAGTGACCCCATAGTCGAGCCACCACCAATCATCTATCTGAGTCTATCTGCCTCTTTTTGGTGCCCTCTGATACCACTTGCATGACATTGCATATGCCTCAAATATGCCTCAAATTCAGCAGGGTCACCACTCCACGATGGTACGTCTTCCTTGTACCCTGTCGTCATTCCCGGTGGTATTTTTCAGGAGCCCCCCGGCCTGGCTCCGCTACCATACAATTCTCAACACGCCAAGGATAGATCACCAGCAAATGGTGAATGATATGGCTTACGCACAGCCGCAACAATTTTCCTGGGGCTATTGGCTCTTGATCCGACCGCTTCAGATGCATGCCAAAGTGTCATGTATTGCCTCATGATCAAATGGTTCAAGTGACACAGGAATGACTTCTGAAATTGCATTTTGG
The DNA here is from genome assembly GCA_947184155.2 of Cladocopium goreaui. Taxonomy (NCBI): domain Eukaryota; class Dinophyceae; order Suessiales; family Symbiodiniaceae; genus Cladocopium; species Cladocopium goreaui. The sequence continues at coordinate 277,617 of CAMXCT020000135.1, read as the reverse complement.
CTCAACTTTTCAAGTGTCATTTAAGAATAGTTGGGTTTTTTTGGATTTTTTGGTGCTTCTTTCAGTTCGTTTTAGGTATGTTTATGTAGGACGGCTGTTTTTTCCCGAGAGCGTCTGAGCGCAGGGTTCTTCCAATAGTGGGGGTCTGTCTCTCATCTTCTCATCTTCACATCTTCTCATCTTCACATTTTCTCATCTTCACATCTTCTCATCTTCACATCTTCTCATCTTCACATCTTCTCATCTTCACATCTTCTCACTTCACATCTTCTCATCTTCACATCTTCCCATCTTCACACCTTCTCACTTCACATCTTCTCATCTTCACATCTTCTCATCTTCACATCTTCTCATCTTCGCATCTTCTCATCTTCGCATCTTCACATCTGCTCATCTTCACATCTGCTCATCCTCACATCTTCACATCTTCACATCCTCACATCTTCACATCTTCACATCTTCTCCTCTTGCCGCCTCTTGGCCTCTTGCCCTCTTGCCCTCTTCTTCACATCTTCTCATCCTCACATCTTCACATCTTCATCACATCTTCATCACATCTTCACATCCTCACATCTTCACATCTTCACATCTTCTCCTCTTGCCCTCTTGTCCTCTTGCCCTCTTGCCCTCTTGCCCTCTTGCCCCTCTTGCCCCTCTTGCCCTCTCCTTCTTTTCTATTTCTCTTCTGAAGGCGGGGGCCGGGGCAGTGCCAACGAGACGGCACGAAACGCAACTCTTTCGCACGAAACGAGGTTCGATCGCCAAAAACTGAGGTAAAATTGCGATTCGAACTTGTCCCGCGCAACTCTTTCGCACGAAACGAGGTTCGATCGCCAAAAACTGAAATAAAATTGCGATTTCAACTTGTCCGGCGCAACCCTTTCGCACGAAATGAGGTTCGATCGCCAAAAACTGTGGTAAAACTGCGATTCGAACTTGTCCCGCACAACCTTTTCGCACGAAACGAGGTTCGATCGCCAAAAACTGAAATAAAATTGCGATTTCAACTTGTCCGGCGCAACCCTTTCGCACGAAATGAGGTTCGATCGCCAAAAACTGTGGTAAAACTGCGATTCGAACTTGTCCCGCACAACCTTTTCGCACGAAACGAGGTCGATAGAAAATTGCAACGTCCTGTGTGTAAAAGCGTCTCTGTGTAAACGTGTCTGTGTGTAAAAGCGTCTGTGTGTAAAGGCGTCTGTGTGTAAAGCGTCTGTGTGTAAAAGTGTTAGTGTGTAAAAGCGTCTGTGTGTAAAAGCTTTTGTGTGCAAAAGTGTCTTTGTGTCAAAGTGTTAGTGTGTAAAAGCGTCTGTGTGTAAAAGCTTCTGTGTGTAAATGCTTCTGTGTGTAAAAGCTTTTGTGTGTAAAAGCGTCTGTGTAAAAGCTTCTGTGTGTAAAAGCATCTGTGTGTAAAACTGTCTGTGTGAAAAAGCGCCTGTGTGTAAAAGTGTCTGTGTGTAAAAGTGCCTGTGTCAAAGTGTTAGTGTGTAAAAGCGTCTGTGTGTAAAAGCTTCTGTGTGTAAAAGCTTCTGTGTGTAAAAGCTTTTGTGTGTAAAAGCGTCTGTGTAAAAGTGTTTGCGTGTAAAAGTGTCTGTATGTAAAAGCCTATGTGTGTAAAAGCGTCTGTGTGTAAAAGCTTCCGTATGTAAAAGTGTCTGTGCGCAAAAGCTTCCGTATGTAAAAGTGTCTGTGTCTAAAAGCATCTGTGTGTAAAAGCGTCTCTCTGTAAAAAGTTCTGTGTGAAAAGCTATACAAAAGATACGATGCAAACTACTGTCTTGTACTTGTGCTATATTGTCTTGATACTCCTCTTTTCGACTGCGTTATTGAGGGTTGGTTTGTGGCCTGTTCAAGGTTGCTTTCGGGCTTATATAGGGTTAGTTCCGGAGACCAAAGGACGAGGAGGGTAAAGGAGCAGACAGGGGACCAGATCAGGGGAACCTCAAATTATGTGTCCCTTAATTTTATATTTTTCCATGGTCCTACCAGGAAACTTAGACTCTTTTCCTGCATCATCCCCGTGACAAGCGGACAGGTGGAGGTCGTCTGAGCTTCACATTTATTGCTGAAGTGAGCATATCGAACTGCGGTGAAGATGCGGGGTTGGCAACAAAATTCAGGCTTCAGCGACAAGCGCCTGTTTTCCTCTTTGGTGGTCACACGCACGCAATCAGAGCAACAATGGCTTCCAGACTTTGTGTCTTCTTGCTGAGCTGAATACGCTGGGCAAATATGCAAGTTGTACAAATGCAGAAGAGAAAGCAAAATAAACCAAAGGTCTTCGCATGGGTGTGTTGGACACATGGACCAATGGATACAAATGGTGTGTACTGTGGAAATCTTGGTGCCCCCAGCTGACTGAAGCTGCGGCAAATCATTAAATCAAGAGAGGGGGACGCCCCACGCCCGTGTAATTTCCATATAAATCACTATTTTTGACAAAGTCCCTATATAATGAGTTTTAAGACCTGTTCTCATTGCTGCAGGTTGTATCGCATGACTTGTCACATTATGTATGTATATTTATGCTCCAGTCCGGAGTTCGTGCCCTATCCTTCTAAGCTACTTGGTGCGTGTGCCCGTCATGCCTTTGGAAGCGGAAGATATGACGTATGACGATTTGAAGGAACCCTTCGTCAACAATAAAATTAGATTCTTAAGAGGGACCTCTCTGAAGTAAAAATCAAAATTATTTCGTTTTTTTGGGTTGGCTGGGGTGGAAACAATTTTTTTTAATTTCCTGAACAGCAAGGCCTAATTTCCGATTTTCTGGAGGTGGTGGCTCTGTTTGTGTAGTTTTCTTCTGAGCAAGGAATACCATCCTCTTTTCAAAGGAATGAACAAATATAATATATTGCATCCTTCTCAAGGAAACTTGCATAAAGGCATGCTGCACTGTTGTCTCTGAAAGAGCACTTGCTTATTGAAGAATACCCTTTCAAAATAATGCTATATTTCCTGCAAGGAACACTATACTTCTTCAAATGGCAATTCCATGCATTGCGCTTTATTACAGACACATCACCCTCTTTCAAAGGGATTGTTGTATATATGAAAGGGCTCCCTTTTGTACAACAACTTACTGTAAATCACACCATGCTCAGCCATACTCTTTCACTAGGACTGCTGTGTGTCTTGAAGGCTACTTCTCAAAGAGATGCTACATACTTTTGAAAGGAAAATTGTGTGTAACTGTATATATATATAGTTTTAATAATATCATAGAGTGAATTATGTTATTTGAAAATCATATTATATGTTCCAAAAGAATCATATTTTTCCAAGTAATATGGCTTTCTTACAGACACATCACCCTCTTTCAAAGGGATTGTTGTATATATGAAAGGGCTCCCTTTTGTACAACAACTTACTGTAAATCACACCATACTCAGCCATACTCTTTCACTAGGACTGCTGTGTGTCTTGAAGGCTACTTCTCAAAGAGATGCTACATACTTTTGAAAGGAATATTGTGTGTAACTGTAAATATATATATAGTTAATAATATCATACAGTGAATTATGTTAATTGAAAACTATATTGTATTTTCCAAATGAATAATATTTATGGAAGTAATATGGCATAACACCGGTGTTTAAATCCAGATTTCATGAAACCATCAAGTACTGTCTGAAAGGAATGCCGCTTTTCTGAAAAACACTAATGTATATGCATATTTTATCTTAAGGAAATGCTACCCTTCTCTAAAAGGACTACTACCTCTATGGAAGGAATTACATATATGTTCATTAAAATATATGGAAGACAGAACGCACTTGTTCTAAATGAATGCTATGCACATCTGAGGGTCTTGCTTTACACTTTCTCAAAGGAATGTTGCTCCCTCTATAGAAGAATGTTGCATAGAGGCATGCCACAACTTCCTCAAGAAATGCCACATTCTTCAAATTTTCAACGATGACTTATGAGAAGCATGCTGTGGCCCTTAGAATCTGAGTTGATGCTGTACTAGGGTTTAATAACACAACATTTTTCAAAGGAACAATATGCTTACCCTGGCAAAACATTCCATATCTCTTTATGCAG
>CAMXCT020000135.1:261070-268570 GCA_947184155.2 Cladocopium goreaui | reverse complement strand
GATAGATAGATAGGTAGATAGATAGATAGAATAGATAGGATAGGCAGGATAGGTAGGATAGATAGGATAGGTAGGATAGATAGGATAGAGAGGATAGATAGGATAGATAGGATAGATAGGATAGATAGATAGATAGATAGATAGATAGATAGGATAGATAGGATAGATAGGATATATAGGATAGATAGGATAGATAGGATAGATAAGATAGATAAGATAGATAAGATAGATAAGATAGATAAGATAGATAAGATAGATAAGGGAGATAAGACAGATAAGACAGATAAGACAGATAAGATAGATAAGATAGATAAGATAGATTAGGTAGATTAGATAGATAAGATAGGTTAGATAGAATAGATAGATTAGATAGATTAGATAGATTAGATAGATTAGATTAGACTAGATAGATTAGATAGATTAGATAGATTAGATAGATTAGATAGATTAGATAGGATTAGATAAGATTAGATAAGATTAGACAGATAGATTAGATAGATTAGATAGATTAGATAGATTAGATAGATTAGATGGATTAGATAGATTAGATAGATTCGATAGATTAGATAGATTAGGTAGATTAGATAAGATTAGATAAGATTAGATAAGATTAGACAGATAGATTAGATAGATTAGATAGATTAGACAGGTAGATAGATAGATAGATAGATGGATGAATGGATAGATAGACAGATAGATAGATAGACAGATAGACAGATAGACAAATAGACAGATAGACAGATAGACAGATAGACAGATAGACAGATAGACAGACAAATAGATAGATAGATAGATTAGATAGATTAGAAAGATTAGATAGGTTAGATAGATAGGATAGATAGATAGGATAGATAGGATAGATAGGATAGATAGGATAGATAGGATAGATAGGATAGGTAGGATAGATAGGATGGATAGGATAGATAGGATAGATAGGATAGATGGGATAGATGGGATAGATGGGATAGATGGGATAGACGGGATAGATCGGATAGATAGGATAGATAGGATAGATAAGATAGATAAGATAGATAAGATAGATAAGACAGATAAGACAGATAAGATAGATAAGATAGATAAGATAGATTAGGTAGATTAGATAGATTAGATAGATTAGATAGATTAGATAGATTAGATAAGATTAGATAAGATTAGATAGATTAGATAGATTAGATTAGATTAGATAGATTAGATAGATTAGATAGATTAGATAGATTAGATAGATTAGATTAGATTAGATCAGATCAGATTAGATAGATAGATAGATAGGTAGATAGATAGATAGATAGATAGATAGAATAGAAGATAAGATAAGATAAGAATAGAGAAGATAAGATAAGAATAGATAAGATAAGATAAGAATAGATAAGAATAGATAAGATAAGATGAGAATAGATAAGATAAGATAAGAACAGATAAGAATAGATAACATAGGATAGGATAGGATTAGTTTAGATTAGATTAGATTTAAATTAAATTAGATTAGATTAGATTAGATAGATAGAAATAAAGAAAGATAGATAGGTAGACAGACAGACGGACAGTAGATAGACAGTCCATTTATGACGTGGACGGGAAGCACCAAAACACATGGCACATGCATTCACATGCCAAGTGGCCTCCCGAGGTTCTTGTGGAAGCAGACCTTCAAGCTTCCGCCGCCTCTCCTCCATCTTTGCTGCCATCTGTTCTTTGCTGCTCATCTTCTTCACAGCCTCTTCCACAGTTGGTTGTTGGACCGCAAGGCTGTCGTCAGTTTGCACATCTGAGTCACTGTGCTGACCAGGTGTGCCATGCATGGCGCAATCAGCTCGCCCTGCAGCCTCCATATCAAAGGTTCCCAGTGTTGATGGGAAGCCAGCGATTCCTGCAGAAGCTTGGAGATCAGATTCCGGTTTAGGCGGTACATGATCCAAGGTCTCAAGAAGATCCTCGCCATCCGAGCCAGACCCGTCCACTGGTTCCCCCTCTGGCTGCTCTGCATCTGACGCCACAAAGGCGCCAGCAACTAATGACGCAGCCAGTTCTTCATCCTCTGTACCATAAGCTTGGTCCAAGCTGGATGGTTCCCCCTCTGGCTGCTCTGCATCTGATGCTACAGAGGCGCCAGCAACCAATGATGCAGTGAGTTCTTCATCCTCGTCCTTTTCCTCATCCTTTTTCTCCTCCTTTTCATCCTCCTTGGCCTCCAGAACATTTAGGACGCTTGCTTCATCAGCTGGCTCGTGCTCTGGCAGCGCAGCATCTTCATCCTCTGCACAGTGGCTCTGCACGTCCACCTCTGCCGCTGTCGTGGAAAACGTGGAAGACTCCTGCAACGAACCAACTCCATCCGCACCAGCTGCCTGCAAAGCCCGGAAGAGAAGGCGATGTTGTGACTTTCTGGTCCCTTCGATGCTATTTGGGGCTACCGTGTCGGGATCGGATTTCTTATGACATGTTGTGATGTGTTAGGCAGTCACCGTTGTCGTGTGCTGTCAAAATATGTTTAAATTCCATACAATCTACTCATATCATCCGATAGCCCTGTACTTTCGGTTATTCTACGTTGCATTGTGCCAGGCAGTCGAACCCATCGGACCCGTGGCACCCCTCAAAAGCATGAGAGACTTTACTGAGAGGAGCCATCGCTGGCACGGCCTTGCCAGGAAGACCTTCTTGAGGACTTTCCATCTCTGTCGGTGTCATAAGATTTCTGAAACGTGAAAATGCAGCACCTTCAAGAGCCTCAGGATCCATCTCGACCGGCATGTTGCGGTATGGCTCTGCTGTTGCAACTGGTGAGCTGTCAGAGCTCGCCGGAGAACCCTGGAAAGCAACAAATTCCTTCGTGTCCACCAGCTCCTCCGCGAACGAAACGGATTTTCGCTGGTAGGGTTCGGAGCTCCTCCGCAGCGCGGACCTTTTGAAGACTTGACCTGGCCAAGTCACAGATCGTGCCAGTCTCTCACCAGCCTCAGGTCAGGCACGGACAGGCAGGACAAGCCCCAAGATGGGCACAGCATCCCTAAAGAACGGGTAAAGTGGATGTAAGATGGTCAAAGTGGGAGATGTGAAAGATATGGAGGGCAAAGAGAGGCACCCAGCAAACCCTGTGGACGAATGTGGACACATTACCCGCATGCAAACGTGTCATCTCAAATCACGGCTCAAAATTGTAGTCTATGCAGTCTGCAGAAAGAACACTCACAGCAAACTGTTTCGACATGTTTCAACCCATCTTGCTTCCGCGTTTCAACATGTTTAAGCTGTTTCAATCAATCTATCTCTCTTCAGAACCCACAGTCAATCAAGGCAAGGACTCCATCAGTGCTTGAACCTGCCCACAGTTGCAACAAATCTATTTGTGTTCTCAAACCTAAGATGACCTAATAACATCTGTGTAACAGCCAAACACATTCCAAACGTTCCAGCACCATCACTTTGCTAGAACAAAAGTCTCGACTTTAGACATTCTTGGATCGATTTATGTAAGCGAATGTAAGCGGTCTTGTGAAAGCATGTACGATGAGCACATGATCCAGAAGATTCTGACATGGCCTGTGGCTTGACCGCGCATGATCTGATCAACCTCAAAACAAGCGGCATTGAGCCTATCGGATAGGGATAGAATGGGATAAATCGAAATAGAATGGGATAGATGGGGGAGCCAGGAGCATCGCTATTCTGGGACTATGTGTCTGACCGCAGCGTAACGGGCACCAAGGAATCCCTCTTCCTCACTCTCCTCGTCCGACTCCTTGCTCTGCATTCTGATGGTGCAGTGGGGTGGTGCATCGCTATCATGGTCTGGGACTATGTGTCTTGCCGCGGCGTAGCGCGAACCCAGAAAACCCATGTCGTCCTCATCCTCAGAGTCGGTTTCGTCCGGGTCCTTGCTTTGCGTTCAGTTGGAAACAAGCGTGAATAATTTCAACATACTTTGACATCTTACAACTGTATGATCTGCATGGAAACTGTGAAAAAATCAAAGAGTCTCAAACAGCAGGATGTGAGGCACTTCTCCTCCTCAGAACCTTCGTAGCTGTCCTTGATAATTGGGTTGGCATGCGCAGATTTGAAATTCATATGGCATTTGTGACATCTCCTACATCCAACTGATCCCCCTGTTTCAATTTTGCATTGGATGATTTGGCAGCAGTCTTATCTTATTTTATTTGTTTCATTCTAGTACGGGCGTGATGCTCCTCGTACTCGTCGTCTTCCTCCAAAACGCAGGGAGCTTCAAAATGCTTCAAAAAGTTTCAGGAATTAAGCTTTGGTGCCAAATGGTGCCAGTGATCCAAAGCAAATAAGGACAAGATGAAGCAAAGACCCTCAAAAAAAATGACAAACACGGCCTGATCACTCCGCATCATGGTGCAAGGTGACAAGTCAGCCTTTCTGTCCTTACTTTCCACAGAAGATACAAAAAAAAACGAGAATGAAGCCAGTGCATCTTTGGCATACAACTAGCTACCACTAGCAACATGGCGGGGTCACCGCCAGAGCAATCGATGCCAACATATCTAGAGCGTGACTTCAATTTCAACTGATGTCAAGCCCACTTAGAAGGGCCCCTAGGTCTGTTAGCATGCTTGAACATCTAAACAGCACGCATTCTGGAAGCCTGTCAGTCCGTTCCACAATTTGGCTGCTTGCAGTTGGGGCTCTATTGCTTTTGCGCGTGCTCAAGGAGGGCTTGAATAAGCAAATGAGAATGTGCTGATGGAGATGGGTTTTAGTAGCAAAAGCGGGGGCCTGGGGGCAGTTCTTCATGTTCTTCTATGGACTGGCAACGAAGCCTTCTTGTACGACATCATTCCGGGAAAATTGCGCCATTGACATGTTCTTGATGCACGCAGGCAGGTGATAGTGTTGAGTTGCATCGGCTTGCGCATTCGAGCTTGAAAAGCTGCGAAATGATGTTCTCACCTGCACGTCCACAGAGCTACACACATGTCTGATCATGTTTGTGTTTGTACAAAGTCATTGATAACTAATGTCAGGTCAGATCACATCACATCACATCATATCGTATCATATCATATCATCTCATCTCTGTATACATCTAAAAGTACCAGCTGTGCCGCACACAAGGCGGTGGCGGAAGTTTCAATCATGGGACACCATAGGAGAGGCGAGTTGTTGCGACGCATGGATGGCAGAGCGAATCCACTGATGACCCGAAAGGTGGTTAGAGTTGTGCTTCTTGGAGTGGTTGCAGTGGTCATCTCACCCACCACTGCTGGATATAGTGTAGTGTAGTTGTAGTTGTGCAGTTGTAGTGTTAGTGGTAGCGTAGCGTAGCGTAGTTGTAGTTGTTGTGTAGGGCAATGTGTAGTGTAGGTGCAGGCGTAGTTGTAGTTGTTGTTGTGGTTGTAGTTGTAGTTGTAGCGTAGTGTAGTGGTAGTTCTAGTGTAGTGTACTTGTAGTTGTAGTGTAGTGCAATCAGTGTAGTGTTGCGTTGTCGCAGTTGCAGTTGCAGTTGCAGTTGTTGTTCTTGTTGTTGCTGCTGCTGTTTGAGGTGTAGCTGTAGTGTAGTCTAGTGGTAGCGCAGTGCAATCTAGTGTAGTGTGGTGGAGTTGTCGTTGCAGCTGTAGCTGTAGTATATATGTCATAGTTGCAGTTGTAACTGTAGGTGTAGCTGTAGGTGTAGTTGCAGGTGTAGTTGCAGGTGTGGTTGTAGTTGTAGTTGTAGCAGTAGTAGGAGTAGTAGTAGCAGTAGTAGTAGGAGTAATAGGAATAGGACTAGGACTGCGTAGGAGTAGTAGCAGTAGTAGGAGTAGCAGTAGCAGCAGCAGCAGCAGTAGTAGTAGTAGTAGTAGGAGTATATAATAGGAATATGACTAGGACTGCGTAGGAGTAGGAGTAGGAGTAGGAGTAGGAGTAGTAGTAGTAGTAGCAGTAGCAGTAGTAGTAGTAGTAGCAGCAGTAGCAATAGTAGTAGCAGCAGTAGCAGCAGTAGCAGCAGTAGCAGCAGTAGCAGTAGCAGTAGCAGTAGCAAAAGAATGAAAGATTGAAAGAACGAAATTTATAAGAATGACTGAATGAGTGAATGGCTGAATGAGTGAACTGAATGATTGCATGACTGAATGGCTGAAGGGCTGAACGGCTGAATGACTAAATTGCTAAATGGCTGAATGACTCAATGACTCAATGAATGAATCAATCACAGCATGGCTTGAATGAACCAATAACGAATGAATGCATGCAATGCATGAATGGATTAGTGAATTAATGAATTAAATTAATGAATTAATGAATGAATGAATGAATGAATGAATGAATGAATACGATGACCAATGAATTAACCAACAAATTTACGCATTCATGAACGAAAAAAGGATGATTGGACTACTTCTGTTCTTTGTAGAGCTACCCATTCCCGAAGCCAAGTCTTCTCTACTTCCCTGGGCTAGTACTTCTTCACTGGGCCAACTCCTATCTGAGACTGCATTTCTTCCCTAATTTGCTCAGAGACGTGGCACCTCTTCTCTCAGTTGCCTCTTCTCTGAGCTGCCTCTTATCTTGGCTACTTCTTCTCTGGTCCGCTTCTGCTCTGAGCTACCACTTCTGTCTTCTGTAGCTCCTATAACCAACTTCTAATCCTTGCGCAGCCATTCTGATGCGGTTTGACAACTTTTTTGCTCACAGAACGCGTTTATAGTAACCTCCAGCTGCAACCATGACTGAAAAATAGGAGGGTTGCAGCATCACTAACACTTTCCCGCTCGCACGATTCCGCGTGCGGACTTTCTGCTCTGCTCTGATGCCATCATTTTTTAATAGCATGCTTTTGGACCTCATCTTCCAAAAGAGGCCTGCCACCCTCAGTTGCTTAGCAGTTTTGCTGCCTACTTGAGCTCTCGCTGCATTCCCTTGCGCGTTTTTCAAACCTTATCATTCCAATTTTAGTCCCGTGCACTTTGCCGACAACTTTCCCAAATCGAGGCCCGAAAGGCGGACCACAGACCCTCCCTTGGCAACACCTGGGGCCACCATATCTGTGAAGGAAATGATTCGCGCACTTCCATGGTTTCACCTGCAAATTCATGCGCTCCCGTACTCTTACTACGATCTACTTTTTGAAGGTGCAAAATGCAAAACTCGCCCACCTTAGGCCAACTATTGTTGCTACCTCTGTGGTTGACATGATGATGTGAAGCCTGGCCATTACCATTCGTTCGTAACTTGGAAGTTTTCGAGCTAAACCTCCTTCGATGATACACATATTAGAAGATATTCGATGTAGGGAAAAAGACATGGATAGTATAGGCATTGTCTATAGTATATGTATGTGTATATATATATGATGTGTGTGCGCCTGTCCACATACCAGCTCTCTCAACATATCATCTTTCTCTCATCTCGCGTTTAGTTGATTCACACTCTAGTCTTTCCAGCATTTTACTTGGCTGTTGCATGACCCGTAGCTCACTGCATACGCCTCCAGTATTGTTTTCGACGAAGCACTCAGCTTGCAATTCCTCACAACCTTGTGATCAGTGACCAGCCAGG